>JANAVB010043242.1:0-305289 GCA_029216955.1 Iris pallida | reverse complement strand
TCCTTTCTCTCCTATTTTTTCTATTTTTGAATCATCATCTTTTACCTATTTGATTTTCTTCCTCTATATTCCTAATCTTATCTAGATGTTGATTCTTAATCGTGCCTAGTCATATATTTGAAATTTTGAGGACGAAATTTTTTTAAGGTGGGTAGATTTGTAAGCCCACTTTCCAAATTTTTTTTATTTATTAAGTTACGATTAATTTATGACAATATGGTTCATGCCTAAGCTTGTAGGTGAGCTATGAGCATACTATGGTCATATGGCCTATAGATAGCTTCAATAAGCATTATATAGCTATTTTAATTTTTCCCTAATTTTTGGGAATTTTAAGTATTTATTTATAAAGTTTTATATATTTTAAACTTCCAAGATTTATTATAAGGCCAATATAGACTATTATAGACAAAGTATTTTTATTCAGACTCTAGAAGGTTAGAAACATTTTTTGTAATTTTCCAGGATTTTTTTGTAATTTTTAGGATTTTATTTGAGTTTATTTGGCCTTAGAATAATTTTTAAATCATTTTCTGAAAATAATACCCAGTTTAATCCAAGTCAGCGCCTGGTGGCCCGCCTGTCAGCCACCAACATTGGGGAGCTGGGCCAGCTATCAGCTGCGTCAGCAGCTGACTGTGCTGCATCCTAATTAGGAAGCCATGGCTCCTAAGCCAAGCCATAAAATCGGCTCGCAATCGAGCCGTCCATTTCTAGGCGGGCTCGTCAGGATGCTGACACATGGCACATAGACACGGCTTCGAACAGCCCTATCCGCAGCTCACCTATATATATATATATATATATATTATATATATATATATATATATATATATATATATATATATATATCTATATATATATATATATATCTATATATATATATATATATAGTTTTACTGTGGAAATCGAAAACCCTAATTAATCTTCCCCGATTTTAGGAGACTTGTTCCAAAGAGACACCCGACTTCCCAGAGCGATTACCATCAACCCCGACGTGATTTTAGTGTGCAATTTTTTTTGTTAGATTCGTATTGAGGTAAACTTCCATAATTTATAATTTATTTTTGAATATTTTGATCCTGAATTTCTGGAGAATTATGTGACTGTTTGTTGTCCAAATTCGATATGTCGTACGGTTTTCGAGATCCTAAACTCCGATTTGCGATCCGTTTGAAGTTTTGGAAAGCTAACATGATGATCTTCGACACAATTTTCCCAGAAATTCAGAGGTTCATTTGATATTTTAATTATTTAGTTGAATTCAGAATTGATCGGTAAATCATCGTTTTGGTCACGGTTAGCCATAACGGCGATATCTTTTGACCAAAGCGTGATTCCAGCGCAAGGTCGATTCCAGGTACTCTATTAGGGTGCATACTCAAATCATCGAGTTCATATCGTTTGACTACCTAGTCATCTCTATGCCTCGATTTGCGTGCCATGGTTTCCAAAATTGGAAACATGACTTTTTATGGCCAAACTTCTATGTTTATATTATATTCAGATTATTATTAGGTTAAATTAGGTTTTTAAGTGATTTATTCCAGAATTAACTAATATTAGATAATAAAACCCTTAGCCACTTTTTCATGATTTTAGAATTAGAATCTTAGAATTGACTTATGGTTTTCGTACGCGGTTCATGGTACGATGTGCGATATGGGTTGATAGCTTCTATATCGGCATTTCTCACATCCTCGACTTGTGACTATGATTTGTGCAAGGATTCAGGCAAGTACAGTATTGCATTATGTTTTAGTTTATTATACATTTTCCCTATCGTTTCTTTGTTTGATATTTTGTTGAGATATTGCTTGATATTCAGTTGAGACACGATTGTAACACTGTAGTTATTGTATCCTTCTTATTGTGTCATTGACTGTTATTAATTGTTTAGTGATTCGGGACGGGAAATACTCGATAAGTACGTGAACAAACCCAAATATTTTATTGTGGATAGCTAAGTCATACACCCCACATATGAGTTAGTCGTACCCTATTATTGTGGATAGCCATCGCATGATGTGCCGTATTAGCCCAGCCGTTAACGTATTAAAAGGTATTTCACACACACATAGTTGTTCCCTTTGTTCCTTATCTAGTTCCTGTCTTGCTAGTTCATATCTTGTTAGTTCATATCTTGCTAGTTTATATCTTGCTAGTTCTTTATATACTCTTTGCCATCATTATTTTTTATTGTTCTAACTTATTTTGGGCTAACAACATTCATTGTAATATGGTTGTACTTTGCTCATTTTCTGACTGGATCGTTGTTATAGGTGAGGATGACGTGCCTACTTTTGCGCTATGGACCATATGGGAGATAGAGACTTGAAGGCCAAACCATAGAAGACTAGTTAGGTGTGTGGTAGTTTTCTATAATTATAAAAGCTTATATTTTTCTTCAAATGTAAAACTTCTAAATTTTGTAAAGTTCATTTAGTTGTTGTGAATGAGCATTTAGTATTTATGAGCATTTTGTTTACTGTGGGCTAGACAACGTACTATCGCCGACAATGCGGCGTAGGCTGGACTTGGACACGCACTTGTAACCCGAAAAGCGGTGTGGGTCGTAACAACTATTAAAAGAAAACTAAAGCATAATAAAAGGTAAATCCATATCCCTCCAGAGATCGATCATGGCTTCTGTGTCTCTATAAAAACCCTAAATTTTTACTATAATTTTAAAAAAAATCGGTATTTTCTTTTCGTTTTGGTATTGTACGACGAGTACAAATGCTCGATACAAAATAGTTAATTAAATCAAAATTTATTTATTATAAACTTTACTAATATAGCAAATATATATTTTTGGATCGAAATACTAATTAAAATTTTGCTTGCTTTAATGTTGGTCAAAACACTTTCTATTATTTTCTTGTGAAAGCTATTTTACCTATTATACAAATATGGTTAATAATTTCTAAAAATAGTATCTATAAATGATATATTCTATCGCATGGAAGTACATGAAATTAAATTTCATGTATACTTTTGATTTTTAAAATACTAATTATTTGATTTATTTGCAAAAACATATTTCAAATAATTACATATATTTATGGTGAATTTTGAAATAATAATTATTAATATACTTTACAAAAATTTAATTTGAAAATTTATTTGATTTAATATTTAATTAAATATGGCTATTTAAATTTTGGAAAAAGATTTCGTTTATTTTTGATAGCCTTAAATTTAAAAATAGGAATTTAATATGGATGGGATTTGAATGGATAAATTTGGTTTGATTTAAATTACTAAAAGGATTATCTAGCGAGTTTTAAATTCTTCATAATCTTTATCAAGCTAGGAGTCCACCTCCTATAAGGAGAGACTCCATGCACCTCTTTCATTTTCCACAAGCCAAATTACTCCACAATTATTCCTCCACAATAACTGTGCATCATGTCCGTGTACGGTCCCCTCCCCGTCTTATTCCATATTTACATATACATGTTCCACCATCTTCGTGTCGGACATTCAGCGACATAAAAACTCATGACCCAAATACTATCCAATAGATGCCCTCCAGTCACCGTCTATCGTTATCCCAACCTTCCCGACCATCGTACACCCCGGGACCCTTGCCACCACCACGCCCGAGCGACCTGAGACCCCAGCCAACCTTTGACCCGGCCATTTCCTTCCTGGCCATAACTGCCACCACCATCGACAGCCACACCGCCACCAACAGCGATGGCCGCCCGTACCACTGCCATCGCCGCCCCCTCCACGGCCACGGCCGCAGTCACCCCTATACCAGAAACCAACATCCCCACCCATTAGCACCATCAACAAACACCCGGCCATCTCCCCGCCATCCTTCCTTTCGGCCGAAGCCCTACATCGATCACCCGTTCCCCGCCACACAAATCCACACCACGGCCATCATCAGCGGCGCCCAATACCGACGACCCCTCAAAATCTCACACCAGAGAAGAAGAGCAAAAACTAAAATTTAGTAACCCCTTACCTAGCCCCACTATCGTGCCTCGTCGTCGTCAGTGAAACTCCCAGCACCGCCCCGTCGTAGCGAAGCTCCCATCGACCACTAGTCGGGAACAGCCCCCAGATTCGTACGCCCCTCCGAACTGCCTCCAACCCAAACGACCCACCACGTGAGCGCCCCTCCTCGCATCCCTCTAGCCGTGCCCGCCCCGGGCTCCGCCTCTGCTGCCGTAGCACCTTTTTGCTGGCCGCCCCTTCCGACGCAGCACCACCGTCGCCACGAGCCCGTGCCGCCGTGGCAGCCAGAGCCGCCCCACGCCTCCTCCACAGTCGATCAGTCGCCGAGTCCCAGTACCGTGACCGCCGTCCTTCGCTGCCCTGCATGGCCGCGTACCTCTTCCGACGCAGCCCAGCACAGCCAACCTCCTTTCTGGCTCGCGAGGGCCTCCTTCAACCATCCCGACCGGATCCCACCTCCGTGCGTCTAGATCCGAGCGTCCCCTCGACCCTGCCTACGCACGCATCCGTCCTTAGCGTAATCCACCGCTCACCTCTCCTCCCGCTCGCTCTCTCTCGTGCCTTCTTTTATTATTTTTATTTTTTTCAATCACATGGTCTTCTCTCTTTTCTCTTTCTAAAAGCAAGAAGGGCACATCAGTATTTGTTGTCCCTTTTCTCATTTATTATTTTTATTGATTCTTTGTTTTATTTGCTGTTTTGTTGACTTTTGTTATTCTGATTTTTTTTATTAGTTATTATAATTTTTATATATAAATTAGGGGTATTAGTAAATGTAGTAGGGTTACTAACAGTTATTTTAGACATTATGGATTATTATATAACTTGGGCCATTCATATTTCAAAACTCTAAAATATATAATATTATATTCCTAGGATATTATGAGTAGGCCATTGCCCTAAAAATAATTTCTTTTGGATTTTATATAACATTTTATTAAGAAGGAACAATTACAAAACTACAGAGATTGTTTTTTAAATCTTTTAAATATTTATTTTTGCCTAATAAAAATATAGCTTTTTGTCTAAAATACTGTTTTTGCAAAACCTAGAGTTTTACCTAAAACAATTTTTGGAATATATTTATTATTTTATGGTATCTTATCTGTACCTTTTGGCCTACAAAATATATTTCGACAAAAGTTAGATTTTTGCCTTAAAATAATTTTAAGGATTTACCTAAAATATTTTGGGTAATAAAATATAGTTTTCAAATATTATAAATAATTTTCTAAATTCATATATATTTTATCAAATTTTCTTGGATTATCCTCATGTCCGTGACTAATCCCATTATTCCTATTCCCTCGCCAATTCTATACGTCCCCTAGCGTCCCTAGCTAATTCGTCCATTCTGGACCCAATGAAACAGTCCGTGTCACCATCGGAGGCCACCTTGCGTAGTTGAAATACCGATGTCAAATCAGTGCCACCGTGATCATCGCACCACACTCGACAACATACCAGACAAGTATACCTTGCTATAATATACTGTCATATTATTTATGTTTAGCATTATTTACTTTGTTTCATATTTGTTAGTTTTATTTGTTATAAACTGCGCGTCTAAGTCACACTTGGGTGCAAGCGACTCTATTAGTCGTTTTTCGTTGTTTTACTTTATTGGATGCATATTGACTTTGTTTTAGCAGACTACCTTTTTTTATTGTGGGACATCCTTATATCTCCTTTGGCCATGACACTCACACTACACGGTTTGAGACATTTTGCTAGGGGCACAACTTATTGACTGGCCATCTCTATAGTCGTGTGACGGATAGATCATAACTGCTATGATTAAGGTATAGAGACTCGAGCAGTTATAAAATTGGACGGGTCATGGACATGACTTGGTTAGTATGGGAAATATTGGAGGAGGACAGTCACTAGTGCGTATGGGAAGCCAACAGGTAAACCATAGTTTTTGAAAGGAACTATGGCGAGATTATATTTGCAGATACCCTCTGACGTTTTGGACGTTACGGTCGGATACGTATGACTGAATGCCAGTTACGTACTTATAGCCTAAATCCTACCCATGCACAATGAAAGCTGTCCTCTAAATTGCACATTAGACGGTTAGAATCTCCTTTGCATGTTTGTGTCTAGGTTAGTCTTTTGTATATTATTTTATTATTTTGACAGTTCATATTAGCATGTTCTTCCTGTATCTTGTTACGTCCCTCTGAGGACCTGATGATTTCTTTAGGTGTGTTTGTGATTTTCGCAGGTGCTCTAGCCAAGGACATAGTTTACAATCTACCTTTACGATTGCTAGCTTTTGGATCGTCTTTCGCTTTCGCTCGACTCTTCCATCGTCACTATGTATTTCTCTCTTTTGTTAGTAGTGAATTTGTCTCCGCCCAACGTTTTGTACAAATGATATTTATAAGTGGTTTTATGATATATTGGTTTGTGGATGGGATTAGTTTTATGGTTACTGTATTTTACAGCTTATGTATACATACGAGGTTTCCATATATGGAGTATGCTTCGTATGTATGCAACTGGCATGTCTACGTACTTGGTCCCAAGTATTTTAGGACTGGGGCATTATAGTCTTGGTACCAATATCGTCAACACTACGCTCTGATGGTCTATAATAAGAAGTGTAGAGATACTCGTCATCCTCACCTATATCAATGATCCAGTCAGAAAAGGAGCAGAGTACAACCATATTGTATTTAATGTCGTTAGAACAAAATAAGCTAGAAATAATAAAAATAGTAACAATAAAGAACATACAATGAACTGGCAAGATATGAACTGGACATGGAAAGCAATAATCATGAACAAGCAAGCTAATGGAAAGAAACATGAAGATAAAGAACTAAACTACGATCAAGAACAATGAAAACAACCATGTGTGTGTAAAATACCTTTTGATACGTGAATGGCTGGGCTATTACGGCACATCATACGATGGCTATCCACATTTTTGATACGACTAACCCATACGTGAAGTGTATGATTAGCTATCCACATTAACATTATTTGGGTTTGTTCATGCATCTAACGAGTATTTTCCCTCCCGACTCACTAACAATCAATAATGGTCAATGATACAATAAGAATGATACAATAAGAAGGATACAATAACCCTACCGTGTTACCAACATGTCTCAACAAAATATTTAACAAGGTCTCAACGGAATGTCAAACAAAGAAATAATAAGAAAAGCATTATAATGGACCAAAACATAATGCAATACTGTACTTGCCTGAACCCTTGAACAAACCATAGTCATAAGTCGAGGATGAGAGAACGCCAATCTAGAAGCTATCAACCCATATCGTACATCGTACCATGAACCGTGCACGAAAACCATAAGTCAATTCTAATATTCTAACTCTAAAATAATAGAATATGTGTCTAAGGGGTTAACTTATCTAATAATAATTAATTCTAGAATAAATCACTTAAAAACCTAATATAACCTAATAATAATCTGAATATAATCAAAACAAGGAAGTTTGGTCATAAAAAGTCATGTTTCCAATTTAGAAACCATGGTACACAAATCGAGACGTACCGTTGACTATTTAGTCAAACATCATGAACTCGAGATTTTGAAAGTACATCTTAGTAGATTTCAGTGCCACGAGTGCACCGAAATTGACCATGCCACAAAATCACGCTTTGGTCAAAAGATATCGTCGTTATGGCTAACCGTGACCAAATAAGTGATTTACCGATCAAATCTGAGTTCATCCTAATAAATAAAATACTAATGAACATCTCAAATTCTGAAAAAGTTATACGTCAAAGATCGTCGTGTTAGCTTTCCAAAACTTCAAACGGATCGCGAATCGGAGTTCAGGATCTCTAGAGATCTCGAAAACCGTACGACGTGTCAAGTTTTGGACAAGCAACACTAAAATAATTCTCCAAAAATTCAGAAGAAAAATATGATAAAATATATATATTCTAAAATTTTACCTTGAGACGAATCCAACAAAAAATGGCGCATGAATCCGAGGTCGGGGCTCTCCGCAATCGCCTCTGGAAGTCGGGGAATCTCCGGGATCAACTCTCTTCAAAAACGGCTAAAGAAATAGGGTTTCTGGTTCTTGATATATTATATATATATATATATATATATATATATATAATATATATATATATATATATATATATATAAAGGGAGTCGGCCAGAGCAGCTCGACTGCGGCTACGTGCCACGTGTCGAGATCTGGTCGGCTCCGCTCTTTTGGCCAACGGCCAGATGGCCGAGTTGCTTGACCATAGTCGGCTAAGCCGACTCTAAATTAAGAAGTTTCCTAATTAAGAGCGGTCAGCTTTTAGGTCGCTGACAGGTGGGCCTGCCCTTTGGCCAGAGTGGCTGACGGCACCATCAATGACTGGGTATTTATTTAAAAAAATAATTTTAAAATCATTTTGGCCAAAAAAACTCAAAAAAAAATCCTAAAAATTCTAGAAAAATCCTAGAAAATTACAAAAAATATTTCTAACCTCCTAGAGCCTCAATAAAATAGTAGGTCACAAAATCACCCCAATTGACCCTATAATAAAATCCAAGAAGCTATTAAAATATATATAAATCTTAATAACTAAATACTTAAAATATCTAAAAATATCTATAAAATCATAAAAAATTATCCAATAGCTAAAAAGTACTTATATAATTATCCAGGGCCCATATAACCATAGAATGGTCCTAACTCACCTACAGGCTTAGGCACCCCTATTGACCATAGAAGTTAAACATAAACTAATCAAATAAAATAAAAAAATATTTCTAAATTTGGGAGCAGCTGCCACAAGAAGACTCCCAACCACTAGGTGTCCGCGTATCTAAGGTTCTAGCAGATCTAATTTTTGTTTCGAGGAACACACTAATGATACAATGAGTTTTGTCCATTGTGTCTCTTATCGACCTCCACCGCCTCATTGAGTTTGCACCCATAACATTCCATGCAAGTATAGACATTAATCTGTCGAGGTGGATCCCTTTGCAAGCCGAGAACTCACCCATAAGGGAGTAGATGGTTCTTCCTCCATATTCATTATTGTAGATAATGAATCTCCTGGAGCACTCTCATGTCTCCTCGGCAGAATCCATCCGGGATTATCCATCGTAAGATTATCATTTGGAACCTCATAACATTCTTTGTTTAATTGGGATGAAGTACATCCCAACGGCTGAACGTGAGGTCCATCCATTATCGATGATCTCTTTCTCCATTTTGACCCATTATTATTGCCTGTCGTATTTATTCCTGCTCTCCTATTCAAACTGTCATCCCCTCGTACCCAAATCCCAAACAGAACCAATTGGGTTTTAACTTCTACTAATTCGGATGTCTCATTCCCTGCCAAATCCTAACCGATATTGGACTGATTAGAGTCTCCAACCAAGACTTCCAATTATCTTTTCCCCAAGATACTGGTCTTGTAGATCATGTTAGATATCCCAACCTCATCACTTGTATTCCCGACTACATCCTGATCTTCTTATATTTGTTGAACTTGCTAAGCAGAGTCCTCCTCTCCTCTAGGAGAAGGAGCCACCGCCGTAGGTTCCACTATATGTGCAGAACTGTCACGACCCGTACCCACTGTGAGGGTACGAGCACGTAACAACGCCCAGCCTATGCCGCAGTGTCGACGGTAGAACGCTGTTCTAGGTCACTATCTAACCAACCAATCACGCAATTATATAATGTACTTGTCAATATTCAACTCCGAACGGAGGACAAGTATAGATATAATGTAATCTCAATCACAGTCTAAGTACGATATGATAGTATAGAAGATTATAACTAAGACTAAATAACAGAAATAAAATCAACAACTAAATAATATAATCTCAGACAATCTCAACTACATAACTCAACTTATTTACAACTCAAGTTCTAAAGCATGAAACTAAAACAAGACAACTAGCAAATCTCCCGATCACTCCTGAGTGTCGGGGCCATAGGTAGCTAGGCCATCTCCTGGTCCATAATATGTAGGGCACGTGTCCTCTGGACAATCATCTGTAAAATTTCAACAGGTCCAGTCAGGACAGGAACGAGTACAACTCATCAAGGAAACCCAAGTAAATGACAAGAACTATAAAGCAGTTATAGACAGTTTTATTGATGAACATGGTGGTTTATATACAGGTGATGGTATAGAGAAACAGATAAGATATAAGGAAAGTAAGTAACTAAAACAAGAGCAGAATCATGGCAATAAAGACTGTAAATGTAAACTAGCTGAACTAGAGTAACATGGTAAGTCCAGACAGTAAATGTAAACCAAGTGTAATCCTATGTAAATCCAGTATGGGACGAATCTAATACAAGATGAATCCAGTACAAGACAATTCTAGTCAGTAATCAAGAATCCAGGTGAGGACAGCTATAATCTAATAGTATATTTTAAAATACTGAGATCGACATGTAAATGGCTGTAGATATCAGGCACATCTCTCACTGATCAGGCGAGAGATGGCTATGCTTCCAGTAGATTCCAGTAAGGAGATTCCAGATTTAGGGTATGTCTACATGCCTTACTCAATATTTCCCCGCCCTACAATACAAGTGAATCCAGTACAAAACACGAGAATCGAGAGAGTCCAGTCAAACACGATGATACTAGTAATGATTCCAGAATGATTCCAATAATAGAGGCCAGACAATATGGTAAGTGTGTCGCATACATAAATCCAGAAATATCCATACGTGTGGTAACAGAGAATCATATAAAGCTAACTAGAACTGAAGTACAGTAACTGACAAATAATAAGAGAACTATCAAAGAATGTACTCGTCTGATACTCTGAAAAGAGTAGTATAATATCAGATGTCTGCAACAGAGTCACAATGTCCTAAACAGAGAAATATAGGTTAAAATGTGTTTAAAATAAGACAGATGATATTTATGATGCATCTACATAATTCTAAGTCAAATCTAGGTCAAAGTCAACTCTAAGTCAAACCTGGTCAACTGTCTAGGTCAAACTGGGTCTAAGTCAAACTTGGGTCAACTCTGGGTCAACCCAAGTCAACATCTAGTCAAACTAGGTCGATCCTAGTCCATCAAGTCTCACTAGGCCTAACCAAGCCTAATCTAGCAATCAAGTACAAGCACAAGCCAATAGGACCACACTAGTACAACCATGCCAAGTATCACACACAAAATATAATGTATATATGTACCATAGGCCATAGAATGATATGCAAGGCTATACTAGGCATGGTATATATAGGTATTATCATCATATAGAGGTATACACTCATAGGCTATATGCCATATAGACAAAATATTTATATATATATACATATAGGCCATTAACCTTTATAATACATATGGAGATGGACATGTGAGTGTGTGAGTGTCTCAGTCCTCAGATTTCAGATTCACATATTGTTTGCCATTAAAATTATGTTATTGCAAATTTTAATACAACAGAACAATGTTACAATGTAGGACTTAGACGTAGTCCTAGGAGTACACTTTTGTTTATCTGGGTCCCTTATGCCGATGGAGCGAGTGGTAATGCGTTGACTCCGTTGACGATCTGACGACGGTTCTCGGTTCTCTGAAGGTTTGGATTGCTCTGGGTGCTGGAGCCTGCTGAGAGGAGGAAGACGTTGAGTGTCTGTATCTGCCTCTTTGTGTATGCTCGCAGGTCTGCCTCTGTATATGCATGTCGGTGCTTGTCTGATGTGTGTGAGGAAGAAGGAAATGATCCCTCTATTTATAGTTTGCAGGCTGGCTGCTTATACGCGCATATATAGGATGCGCCTATTTATGCCACGTGGTGATCGCTGATGGAGGCGCATGGATGATGCCCTCTATTTGAGGAGTTGAACCCTTCCTATTGCCTTTGTGGGCTGCGGCAGAGCTGACACGTAGCAATGGAGAGGATCTTTCAGTTGCTGAGATCTTGGGTGATTAGCACCCCTTCATAGGCTGAATCAAGTCAAAAGACACATGCCGTAGGTCCATGGCTCGAAGATCTCAGATTTGGTGGGGAGTGATCTGATAGCATGCGCCTGGGATTGGGCGCATGAGGAGACTTTGGCTTGCAACCTTTAGGAATCACGAACCAGTCGGGGCGCATGGCTTTTGAGGCGCATACGGGGCTTCAATAGTGACTTTGACTTTTGTCTTTAGGGATCAGAGAAAAAGTCTGAGGCGCATGGCTTTTGAGACGCATGCAGAGATTTGGGTGCATGGCTGTGGAGGCGCATGCGAGATGGTTGGACGGCCACGTGGCTTGTAACCGCCGGAGGAGAGTAATGATGATGCTGACATTGGTGATGCTTCGTCTTCTGAAAAAGCTGTCAACTGTTCAGTCCTCGGGGGACGTGCTGCCAACTCTGTCAAACTTCAGTATTTAATGTTCTCTGACGGGTGATGGGCTGTTGAGTGGGCACATCGATCGACGTTCTACTAGGCGCATGGGGACGTATGGGGGCACATCCTTGTGAGGTGCTTGGTGTTGAAGGGTGCATCTGTATGATGCGTGGTCTGACCGACGCATCCATTTGTATGATACGTCTTTGTTGGCCCGACTGTTACGTTCTTCGAGTGCTTTAAATAGCCGTTTTTGACTTGGCTGAATTCAAAGCGTCAGGTTCATCACCATTTAATGCAAATTCATTGCACGGGATTCGGAGAGCCAGCCACTTGGCGCATTGGTTTGATTTGCCCGACCTATAAATAGTGGCATGGAGAGGGTTTGCTTCTCGTTCTCTTACGTCCTTCCGATATGAACTTGTTTGCCCGAGCATATTCTGTTGACGAGATGCTTCCGAAGGTGAAGATGCGACGCATTGTCTTCATTGATGCACTTAAAGGTGACTGTTACATCCAAAAGTCGGAGTCGAGGGCTTCTGAGGCAGGCAGAAGGTGCCTGTTGCATCCAAAGATTGGGATGCTCGAGCCTCGTCTCCGTTATGCTGAAAGAGCCATAGATCGAAATTGCGGTGCTGCGGCTTTGGAGGCTCTTTCTTCTGTCAGAGTGGGTGTTACCCATTCTGGTTGTATTGAAAGCTGCTCCCTTAGCCGTGTTTCGATTGCGGTCTTCCTTGGTCTTTGGAGGCTCTTTCGAAGCCTCCTTTAGTCGCAGGTTGATTTGCGGTACTCTCCTCTTTCTTGGGTTGGAGAGCTCCTCCTCCCGCTAGGGGATTAATTACCCACCCTATATTCTGCTCAGTAAGTCGAAGTCATATGCTAAGACTTCACGATGCACATAACTGAGACTCTCGAAGGGCTGCGCCTGACTGAAGGATGCGCCTAACTGAGACGTTGAAGGGTGCGCCTGATTGAGACGCTGAAGGATGCGCCTGGCTGAGAGCGCATGGCGAGATACGTCTGTTTGAGAGTGCATGGTGAGATGCGCCTGTTTGAGAGCGCATGGTGGTTGCTGCGCCTAGCTGTAGACTTAGGGTCTTTTCTTTATAGATATTCTCCTTTGTACAGCTCTTTTTTAGGCATGTAATAGACTTTTATATGAAATAAAAATCCTCTTTCAATGTCTATATTTTTGCTTTGCTGTGCCAAGTACTTCATCTGAGCTTCCTGGCGCATATGATGTTTAGGCGCATAGGATTTTCGGTCCTGAAATTCCATGCTTCTATAAGACCCCCTTCAAAGTTTTCAAAACTTTTCGTCAAGTTTTAGAATACTTTGAATAAGAAGCATGGTGGTCGGCGCATGACTGTTCGGGCGCATGGATACTTCGCGCATCAATGATGGGGCGCATGCTCCTCTCAGTTAATGCAGATAATAACGCTTCGATAACCAAGAAGATTAATGATGATCTTTTTGGATTTATTTGCAGTTATCTTCTCACAGAACCCAAGGCGGCGGCTGAGGTCACACTTCATCGGTTCACGCGTGTGACTGAGCCTATAAATAGGCGTGAGATGGAGAGAAAGAGAGTTCTTCCTCTCTTTGCTTTCTTTTTTAGAGTTCTTTTGAAAAACCCTAACTTTCTTTCTTCAAGCAATAGCTCCCAAGACTCCTCGCGGCGGTGCTGGCCGAGGACGAGGCAAAGGGAAAGAGCCTGTAGAGGTTGCCGCAGATGATGTCCCCCAGCCGCCCGTCGACGTTCGGCCGGCGGTGGTTGGTGAGTTTCATCATTCTTTACCATATTTTTCTGTGCCATTTTTAGAACTCATATACACCGACGTGCATGGACCTTGAGTCCTGATGGTGTGCTGAGGTTTTTCTGTCGACGCGCATGGGTTTAAACCTTGATGATGCGTCGACGCTCCACTGCTGACGCGCATGGGTTTAGGCCCTGGTGATGCGCCGAAGCTCCACTACGGACGCGCATGGGTTTAGACCTTGATGATGCACCGAAGCTCCACTGCGGACGCGCATGGGTTTAGACCCTGATGATGCGCCGAAGCTCCACTGCTGACGTGTATGGGTTTAGACCCTGATGATGCGCCGAAGCTTCTTTTCAGATGCGCCTGAGCCTTGGTTCAGGGTATGCGCTTTTGATGAGAACGTAGCCTAGATTTTTTCGTTTCTGAATCTTTGCCTTCTTTTGTTGACCAGCAGTGTCGATGACTGTTCCGCTCTTGAATGAAGTACTTCTGGACGCTGCCCTCTGTCAGATGGGAGTGGATTATAATGAGGAGGTGATAAACCCTGCCCAAGCTGCTATTATACTGGAGCAGCCCCCCGAAAGAATGACTCAAATCCGAGAACAATCGCATGGATTCCTTCAACGGATGATGGAGCGTGGCGTTTTAAAATCTGCCACTTCTGATAATGTGACTTTCTTGAAGCCTGAGTTCCTGTTTGGGGACCGCCTTACTTCTATTGAAGCAAATATGTTAAGGGTCAAGGAAGATTGGTTCTTTACAGAAAGGGGGTTGCATATGACTGTTAAGCAACTTGAGCGTCAATGGCCTTTGACGGCTTTCTATCGTCTTGCTTCCAAGAGGAGGATGTCTTGGGAGCTAACCCCATCCCAGGGGGGAGTGGTGGCAGGCATTATCAAGATCGACTCTACCTCCGATCAGAGGAATACTTCGGCCGCCGTACGGGCTGGGCCTTCTTTCACCTGGCGGACTCTACGTCCTGGGAGCATTTACAGTGACGTTCCCATCAACACATTTGCTTTTAGCGCTTCGACTTTTGCAAATCGTATGCTGTTGTTGGAGCGATCGTACCCGAAAGGTGAATTTCGGATAGAGGGTTGGTGTCACTATGTTTCCAAATGGGACAAGCTGACACTCTGGATTCTGTCGCGGTTTCAAACCGAACTCCGAGAGATTGGGCTGACTGCCGTAATCCGTGCTACTCAGGCAGGCGTCGACATCAACAAGCATATGTTTCTCGTACTTCTGGAGATGTTTAACACCCAGACCGGGACTTTCTTCACTCCGGTGGGGGAGTTGGGACTCGCACCTCATGAAATGTACGAGGTGTCCACTACAACAAATATAGCCTACAATAGCAGTTTTTCTATAGCGTTTAAGTGTCCCCGCTATAGAATGTTATTAACAATAGCATTCTTTCTGTAGTGGTATAAAAATATCTATCTATAGCGTTTCCTGGGTGCTGTAGAATCTTTTTTCATTTTACCGCTTGAAATTTTGCCAAAAATTTGGAGCTGCATTTCAGCCCGCGCGATAAGGGATCTGTGCATAGTGACTTCCACTACACCAAAATCCCTCTCCCCATAATTTTTTTCCACCATTCTCTCTCTCTCTCTCTCTCTCACGCTCTCACCCTCCCTTTAGATACCCTAACCTCAATTTTTTTTCCTTTTTCTTCTCCTCGTACCCAGGTACGCCAACCAGGAAAAGGGCATCCTCCAGCCCCCCAACTTCCTCAACGGCCTCGTCTCTGTCTTCTTCGACGATCACCACCATTACACCCTCTTCGACAATCCCTTCCTCGAATTCCTCTGCTCCGCTTAGGTTACCACAAAAGCCCTAACCTAATTCATTTCATTTTTTCTCATAGTTACTGATTTTGATTTCAGGTAGCCATCGTCGTCCGCCCCCTTTTGTCGCCATCGCCGTCCGCCCCCACCCTGGGATATGGGAGTTCGTCCGCTTCAATGTCTAGAGATGACTTTCGACCAGGTGACCATCTCCGAGTACGTCAAGTACCTTCTAGCAAGGCTTAATTTAAGAAATGAAGAAGGAATTTTATTTTCTCTAGCTGATGTTCACTTAATTTTCTATGTTTTAAATGTAATATTTTGTTGACAAGTGATCCCGTGAATCATTCCCTCTACTTTCCCAGCAAAGGCTATACCCTTATGCTTGACATATTTGTGTATGAAACTTTTGCTTTTGTTCGAGGTTCTTTCTCAGAGAATATGCCTTAATATCATTCCAACTCATTCCAATCTAAAATTCCTTGAATACCATTATATTCTTCAATTTCTTAGTGCCACATTCACCAGTGAACAGACCCTGGTGTTTACTTAGGGTTTTATGTTGGCAGACATGGCTGGTGCCAATTTCTAGGCTTCTGAGAAACTATAAGGCTTTTACTTATTTATTGTGGGCGTGGTCCTTGTTTTGGAGACAGATATTGACTGCCAATGTTTGGTATATACTGATGAATTTCACAATGTCCGATTACAACTTAAAGCTAATGGCTCTGTTGCCATGTGACCTCTTTTAGATTTCAGGAGAAGTTGAAGTCTTTTATGCAAATAACTAAGACACTATTACTTGTGTCTTTAATGCTCGGAAGTTTATATACACAGACATACATATTTGTTGATAATGGTTAGTTATTTCTGAAAATTGATGTAGCGGAAGTCCCAATTCTAGGGGCGTGGCTGTCAAGCAACATCTATGTCGCACGCGTTTGAATTCGACACAGCATAATATCGACATGACACTGCTTTGTGGCATTTTCTAGTGCATTTTGGAGTTTCTACGTGTCTGATATGTGTCCTCCACGGACACGGCAAGCATTTTGTTGTGTTCATGGTTCCAAAAGCAGCATAAGTATATACTATAGCCATCAGAAGTTGATAATCAGAGAACAATGGTGAAATATATCATTAAGATTCATTTCTTTGCTTGTGTCCATTATGTTTCTCTTCTTGCTCAGTTTAGTGGGAATTATCAACTACATGACTGCGGAAATTGAGAGCTCCTTGCCCTTGCACTATGTTTGCATAGTGAAAATCTGTTCTTTCTTTACTCTGTTTCTGCTCTCAAACATTGTCCGTGGATGTTATACAATTCCTTGAATACCATTTTGTTCGAGGTTCTTTATTTTTATATAAATTTTTGTTGGTGTGGCTCTAACTTTATGAGAAATTGATGCATTATGACTTTGAGGAGGTGATTGATTCAGATGAAGAGCTAGACTTGATCTCAATGGCCAATAACTTAACCTTCTATGTCATAACCATTATTTGAACAGACTGGTCCTTCAAAAAGAGTGCATATTTATCTTTTCTTTCAATGTGAGTATTTTGTCGGTGTACTAGTATATAGTGTCATGTTACTGCCATATTTTGTAGATTATAGGGTCAATAGTTTTACTCATGGCAATATTTTGTATAATCCGAGAGGCTGCTCTTTGAAACTCAACAAGATTCATAATATTGAAGATTTCATGTTAAGCAAATCTCAACAGTTTTTGTGATTTTATTTCAAATTTAGATATAAGCTATACATATTACACTAAATTGCACATTGTTGTTTTAAAGATAGCTCTGATACCATATCAATTTTGACATCATGGTTCTGATACATGCCAATTTTCATGGCACTGATACACTGTTGCTTTAAGTACTTATATGAAGTTATGATACCCTTTTTTTCCCCAGATAGCTCTCATGCCAAATTGATTTACTCATTATTGCTCTGATTTTTCATACTCTTTTTTTTTACATAGTTTAAGCTGCAACATATTAGAGAACTATAAGGTTTGCAACTTAATATCTTTGCAATTTCTATGTTTTCTTTACTTGTTTCTTCTTCTTTTTCTTGTTTGTTATTAAATTAGGCCAATTTCTAGCATAGTATAAGTTATCACCAACATAGGTGGTCAGGAAAGGACCAACAATTTTCCTTTTATTCAAAAGCAAAGGAGATGACACCAAAAACATCAGTCTTCTCAAAATATTTTCCCAAACTTTTGTAATTTGTAAGAATTTACTTGTCTTTTCAGTTTTTACAATTGACAAACGTGGTCACCTAGCATGACAAACAAACAACTAAATCTGGAACTATGCTTCTTGAGCACATGATATTGTTTTATCTATCACAGAGTTGATTCTAGTTGTGTGAATATTTGAAATCCTACAGAACCAGAACCTGGTGCAGTTTTCGTGGATGATCTCTTTTAGTGCAGAGGATGCATGTGAGAAAGCAAGCAGCGGCTTCAACACAAAGATTTGAAGAAGGTATATATCCCTGGCAAATAGATAGAAGTCAAACTAACTGATCAGCAATGTGTACTCCTATTCCATGCATTCAGAAACATGTTGCTAAAAGTGATAAACCATGCATGTTACAAAAAGTAGTATCTGATTCCATGAGAAGGCTAACTTATAATTTGGCATATGCGTGCAGGAATTTTTTTTCCTAGGTTTCTGTTCATTTTTAATCCATGCCAATGCTTATGAAGTTGTTTCACACAGTACACTTTTTCATGGTTAATATTATAAAACAACAAAGATTATCTTTTTGTTACCTAAACAGTTTGCGTGGTTAAATTATGTTGAAACTGTAACAGGAATTCAATTTGGGTATTTTCCATGAGCCCATTTAATAGCCTTAAGTCATTATATATGCTCTTTAATGTGCATATGCTATCTGTAACTCAGAAGAAAGCCAAGATTGTTGTTGCAACTTTGCTAATAAGATGGCCTGCGATGTTATTGCTCCAAATCAAATAATTTATTGTTTGCTCCTTTACAGGGTCCATGTAAGTTCAAAACTATTTGGAATTGGCTTATGCTTTTGAGCTGGGCACTTTTTTGTTGCTCATCAACTGAAAGTTTGTCTATATCGAGATGTATTACATTGAGATGTCAATTCGTTTATGTCCGCTGAATTTGACTAGATATGAAGTATATCCTTTGTATGCTTTATTTGACTAATATAATCCAAGTTGATGCTTATGATTTTGTAGCCTCTTGGGTAAGCTTTTCTAGGCTATGTTCGTACAACATCTTACTTGTTGAATTATTGGCTCACTTTGGGAGCATGTCATTAATTCTGAGAATTAGTCCTGCTATGTATATGTGATGCTACTGTTGCAGTGTTGCTCATGCTCGTCCTGACATGGCAGAAGTATTCTAAAATGTGCACAATACTTTGCAATTATTGTATTGGACGTACATGCCAAATCTTATTTGAAGGTTGTCATTCTTTCCTTAGCATTTTTGACGTGTCAGCTTATCATTTTTAGACGTTATATATCATAGTTATTTTTGGCAAGTCAGGTTATAAATTATGGGCAATCTTAAAGCTGAACATATTCACAATGTAATTTACAAGAAAGGATGGGTTTTGACTATTTTATGAACTTGAGCTCTCATTGTTCTTGGGATTATTGTAGGCTTAATTTGTGTAGGTGATCCCAATTCCTCACAGGTGTGTATAGGCCAGCCTATTTGGTGTCTTGCCGTGGCTTGGTACTGGTATGGACCTGAACCTTCTCTTGATACTTAACTATTTGATATTATGGTGGAGATACCAGCAAGTTCACTGTTAGTTGGAAAGTAGATGGATTTTACAACATTTTATATAGAAGAATGAACTCCCAAGACTAGTTTATCTTTTTGAATACAATTTACATTGTATGCATATCCTATATTCTCAATTGATTTTGCTAGGGATGTTCCGATCTGGAGTCATTCAACATGCTGGGTGTTTTAGTGTGAGGAACTTGCAGATATTTGATTCAAACGAAAATTGGGTTATGGTTCCATCTATATTGATCTTGTATTTCCACTTTACATATTGTATCTATTTATCTATCATATCAGGAGCTTATCTTCTACGATTTGTCATTCTTAATTTGGTTGTCTGACAAAATTTTAATATCGATGATAGTGTCTGATTCTGTTATAAAGAAGTGCAGATTTCGTATATGATATAAGTTTGGGATTAGATACAGAATATCTGATAGTGCTCGTAGTTTGCTAGAGTCCACCCAAGCTGTAGACTACAATAATATGATTTTCCATTGCTTTTATCTTCTGCAACATTTCCCAGGTAGCACTGAAGTACCTAGGAGTTACTGATTGCTAAGCAGAATTGTCACTATCCCCTGCCAGTTTTCCTTCATTTGTTAGGTTTTACATCATCTTTCCCAACTTTTTTATGAACAATGTGTTCATACCAGTGGTGGAAGGCTATCAGTGCTATACTTACAAGATAATAAACTTTTTTTTATGATATTAAATGTGAAAGTCAATTCTTAATATTCACTATATATTATAGTATGCTCCTATGGAAGATCATCCTTACATTGTCAATTCTAGATGAATATTCCTCGTTTGTTATTAGACGCTCCTATGGAAGATTATGACTGCTATGCTTATCATCATAATAAGTTTTTTTGGTGATATGAAAAGCATGGAAGTCACTTCTTCATTCTAAATGAATATTCCTCACCTGTTAGATGTTGTGGAATAAGATGTCCTTGCATTACCTGTCTAATGTGTCAAACTATTAGTACTAAGAATATTGGATTTTTTCTTATCCTGCAGTTCTATGATCATCGTTGGATTTATTCTATATCGTCGAGGGAGATGGTTTCCTCATTGCTTGTGCAGCATTATTCCCAATTTTTAAGCAGAAGTGTGGTAAGGTTGCTGCCTTTGCCGTGTCTCCAGAATGTCGTAGGCATTATTCCCAATTTTTTAAACCTTCTTGCACTTTACTTCATGTATTACACTCCTTTACATAACACTATTGTCCTACAAATTCACATTTAACACACTGCATGCCTCCTTAGCCACAGACTTCAACTCCATGGAACGCTGTCAAAATCTAAGTTCATTTCATGGTGTATGAAATCTAAGTACTCTATTATAAAAACTGCTAGGTATCTGCTAGATATCTCTTAGTTCATTTCATGGTGTCAAATATTTCTATCTTATTTTTTATATCATAATGTGTTTTCTTCTCAATTTTGTGTAGGTTGGCGTATATGTTTTTGATGGTTGTGGATAGCTGCTAGAAGGAAAGAGGCGATCGAGCTGTTTTTTGGCCTACAGATATTTGTAAATAGAATGGTTTATTTTGGACTACAGATACTTTGTAAATGGAATGGTTTATTTTGGCGTACAACTACTTTTTCTACATCTTGAATGTTTTAATGACTACTACTTTTTGTATATCTTGAATGTTCTAATGAAACATTTCATTTTTTGGCAAATCTTTACTATATCTTGATTGATCAAAATGCAAGTTGCGATTGAAATTGTTTGCGAATATTGTTATTTATATGTGATACAAAACAGGTTATGAAATATAAAATTCTGTAGCAAATATGAAATAATATGAAATTCTGCAGCAGGTTTATAGCACTCAAAACGTCTAAATTGCTCCTACCACGATAGCATATGATGAACGCTATAATAAATCAAACCATTCACCAAACATTATAAATCATCCACAGCATTCACAAACGCTATAAAAAAATCCACAGCATTCATAAACGCTATAAGTAATCCACCGCACTCACGAACGCTATAAACTATCTACAGCGTTCTAGAATGCTATAAATTATTTACAGCATTCATAAACGCTATAAACCATCAACAGCATACACGAACGCTATAAACCTTCTACAGCATTCATGAACGCTATAATGTTATAGCGTTCACATGTCTAGACATACTATAGCGTGGGCGATCATAGCAGACAGAATATGCTATAGAAGGCTTTCTATAGCGTTCTGCGCATGCTATTGTAGGCCATATTTGTTGTAGTGGTCGAAGCTCCCTTGGGATCAGAACCTTATGAGGAATACTTTTCGACCAACGAGGAGTTCCAAGTCCTGGGGGACAAAGCTGAGAAGATGATGGCCGTCTTCAAGGAAGTGGCAAGTCATCATTATTATATGCAGAAGAAGGATAGGGGCGGGTCACAGCCTCACGTGACTGCTTGGAGAGATTACGTCTTTAAGCAAGACAAAAAGGATCCCTCTCAGTTTACCACTCCGCCAGCACTTTCCGGTAGCGTGGTGCTCTCCGAAATGAGCAGGTTAAGTTAAAAGAATCCCCGAGAAAACGAGGACCGACAGTCGGACGAACGCTCCTATAGCTGTTTCTGGTACCTTACTCATCGGATGTCGTCAAAAGCAGTGTTAGCTGCGTATCTGATGATTTGGCTTCGGGATTATGTCTTCTCATGCGGGTCAGGTTCTGTGGAGAAGGTGTCCCGAAACCTAATCCTGCCAGCTGTGAAGTTGGTTTTTGGCCGTCACCTGGCTCTACTATCCGTAATGGTGTGTAACCTGCTGCGAGGTTTACGAGAATTTGCGGGAAATATGGTTCATGAACGAGGTAGGAATGGCAACTTCCCCCGTGCTGAACTGCCGTTTCAGTATTTGATGGGGTGGTTAATTTTACACCATCCCAACGTGATGAGTCCGGGCTCGGACGACGACCACAGGGCCGGAGATGCATTCCTTCGCCGTTTCCACCAGAGGAGCTAGTCGCATACTAGTGTTCCTGTTTGCAGGAAAGTTTTATCCCACCTTCAGGGATGGAAGATCACCAAAGTTGGTCCCGTCTTTTTGGGTTTCGAGGCCAGCGAAGACTTAACGGATTCGGATGAAGATGCCACCGCTCTGCCTCCATAGGGATTCCGCTGGTTGCAAAGTATCCGGCCGTCCCATCTGGTGTACCGGAACAGGAACCAGTGTTACTTGGAGCCGTATTTGCCGAGCCATTTTGTACGACAATTCGGCTATGCACAGTTTATGTTGGATAACCCCAGTATTAACCTGGGGTACACTGGTAGTTTGCTGGACGGTGCACGAGCTTGGCATTACTACAATGCCGGATGTATCGAAGCTCGCTTTACGTTGCCTGTTCAGAATCTGCGGTCGCCGATTCTTTTTTCGGTCGCTAAATTTTACTGTGTCATGAACGCCGTGCCCTCCGGATATGATCGAGAGACCAATTTCATTATCGGCACCCAGTTAGGGGCGACTGGGAACATATTGGCGAAGGCTCGATTGTACCGTCCGCCAGAGATGGGTTATCGAGGTACCCCCGCCGTATCCACAGGGGGTCAGGCAGAGCCCTCGGTCGATCAACCGAAAAAATATGCTGATGCAGAGGCTGGCTCTTTCGCACTAAAGAGGCAGAAGAAGGCATTGTCACCGACAGTGTCATCAGACTCAGCACCTACGGAGGTAAGGATGTCCCATATAGTCTGGTTAGATTCAAAATCTTGTGATCCGTGCTTTTTTCTTTTGTAGGAGCCACTAGAAAGGAGACCCCGTACTCCAAAATCTGGTGCCAGCAGACCAAAAGAGGTGGCGGGCTCATCTGAAGAACGTATTCCGCCGATTGTGATGTCTCCCATGGAGGAGAACCCGGACGATGTCATTGTTGTGGAGATTCCAATATCTCCAGATTATGTTGGGAAGGAAGCTGAGGTTGGAGCAGTTCCCGAGATGGTGCAAGCTGTCGTGGGGGCCTTGGACATTGAGGGTCCAGCAGAGGCGGGGCTTCCAGATGAGGAAGTAGAGTGGAGTTCGTCGTCTTCAGATGATGTTCCTCCAGAGATGCGTGAGCCTGTTGCGGGGGCAACAAATGTGATTGGAACAGAGGAGAGGGTTGATTCCTCTTCTTGTCATGATGAGGGGAGATCGACTGCAGCGTTGCCGAGCCCTACCCCAGACTCAGCAGCGGAGGCTGAGGTGGCTGCCGACCGGGAGGTAGCAACAGATTCTATCCCCGCGGAGGGATTTGATGGTGAAAATGAGACCCGTCCGTCGATCCTGACTCCAAGGGAGCCGAGTCAGAAGACAAGTGCTGATCTCGCTGCTCTGCCGGAGGGGGAATGTCCCGCATAGCCTGCGGATAGTGTGTTGGGAATAGATGAGGTAGCCGCTGACGTCGATGGTCCCTCCGTGCTTGAGAAGGGTAAGGGTTTGCTGGAACCCTCTATTGCTCCTTCTACCTAGGGCACAATATCGACGCCTCTCTCGGTTCCTTCTATTCTTTCGGCTCCTCGGGCCAGCAGTCAAGCCCCTGTTGAGGAAGAGTCTGTTGATGTTGAGGTTTCAGCCTCGGGGATTGAAGCCGGCGGGCCTTCTTCTGGTCCGCTATCTAGAGCAGCTCCTCCAACTCCTGCTATGACGCCACAGGTGCTGGCAGATGCAGATGAGTATGTGAAGTTTATTATTGAGGCGGTGTATAAGATGCTGCAGAGGGGCGTATCGGCAGTGATGGATGCCAACGAGAGTTTCGCAACGGCAAAAACCCTGGTACTCCCTCACATCAATCTGATACATTCCCACTAGGGCCATGATCATATGGCCGAGATTCTGGAGGCCTCAGTGGCTGAACTGGACCAGCTGCTTTCCGAGTTTCAGCGTATCCAGCGAAATAATCTCTCCGCCCTGATAGACACGGAAAAGGAGAAGTTGCTCGCTGAGACGGAGTCCTCTTACCAGGCCATCGTGGGTGTCTGGGAACGCGAGGTGGCTGAAACTGAGGCTGCGGTGGAGAGTTTATCTCAGTCCACGCAGGAAAATGTGGAGTTACGAGCTGCGTTGGACGCTAGTATAGCGGAGGTTGATGCTAAGATTCGCCTCCTTGAAGACCAGCGGGCCCAACTCTTATTAGATGCTGAGCGAGTCCAGGCTGAACATGTAGCATCTAAGGAGAAGGAAGCGGCTTTCACATGCCAGGCTCTTTTCCTGGCTCAGCAGCGATGACAGTTAGACGAGAAGCATGAAGATGACACTTCTCCTGAGGCCGTAGAAAGGATGCGTCAAGAAGCCGAACGCTGGGTCCTGGCGACCGTAGAGACTCGGGCGGCAGACTTGAAGCGTCGGATTGAAGAGCTTTCGGCCAACCCCGGGGATGTTTAGGGATTGTAATCTCTCTTTTTTTCGGAAGAGCGTATTTTGCAACTCTTGCTGGGGGTGTAATCCTTTATTTTTGAATAAAGAATACAGAGTTTTTGTGGTGTGTTCATTTTTGCTGTCATGAACTTGATGATTTGTGTGGACTAATTATCTTTTGCGCACCTTAGTTTTTAGGTACAGATAATAAGTTCGAGAGAACCGACATGTTTGCTCAGAGGTGATGTGGACGTGGCAAATATGGGATTCAAATGATGGAATCTTCCTACTCAGAGGTATTATGGACGTAGTAGGAAT
This sequence comes from Iris pallida, assembly GCA_029216955.1. Lineage (NCBI taxonomy): Eukaryota > Viridiplantae > Streptophyta > Magnoliopsida > Asparagales > Iridaceae > Iris > Iris pallida. The sequence continues at coordinate 279,998 of JANAVB010043242.1, read as the reverse complement.
GATTCTGGAGGATACGCGGAACCACTCAGAGGTAATGTGGACGTGGAAGTTCTGCGATCAATGTACGACAACACAGGGGTTGTCCGTACGGGATATTTACTTAGAGGTAATATGGACGTGGTAAACATGATGGGTAGCATAGTCTTACGGAGTGTAAGATTCTGCTTTGTAGGGTGTATGGGAACAACTCAGAGGTAATATGGACGTGGTTATCCTTCTACTGGAGGATAGAATGCCACGGAACAGCTGAGTTCTGAAAGCGTAAGATTTTGTGGAAGGGAATTGTATGTGAGCCCTGATGATTGGGTCCACAGACTCCCTTGTTGGGTGGAGATGGAAGTACATTTCTGAAAGATGTCAAGAGTAGTACTTCTTTAGGAACTTGTCGTTGATGGGCATCATGAACAAGTCCCCATTGGGTTTGGCGAGGCGGTAAGCACCGTTCGAGTATACCGTCTCTATGATGAAAGGTCCCTCCCACTTGGGTTCCAACTTTCCTGGTGTCTTGTGAGTCAACACCATCGGCCTCCTGACTGCCAGAACCAGGTCGCCTATTTGGAAAGTCCTTTGCTTGACCTTCTTGTTGAAAGTCTGTGGTATACGGGCTTGATAGAGTTCGATGCGTTGTTGAGCTAGGAGACGTTTTTCGTCAAGTGCCTCCAATTCTCGCAGGCGGCAATATTGATTGTCTTCTTCTGTGAGTTGATTTATGATCGCTACACGGAGTGAGGGTATCTGGATCTCAAGAGGCAGTACCGCTTCGCTCCCGTAGACCAGGGAGAATGGTGTGTTGCCCGTCGGGGTCCGTACCGTTGTGCGATAGGCCCAAAGGCATTCGCCGAGCTTTTCGTCCCAGTCGCGTTTGTTGGATGACACAACCTTTTTGAGTAGCCTGACGATGGTCTTGTTAAACGCCTCGGCCAATCCGTTTGCTGTCGGATTGTAGGCGGTCGATGCCACGTCCTGAATGCAATTCTTGTCACAGAATCTGCTAAAAACATGGCTGATGAATTGTGGACCATTATCGTGGATAATCCTTCGAGGTACCCCGAAACGGTAGATGACATGGTGCTTGATGAAGCTGACCACCCTGGAGCTCTTCACTTCCGCCAGTGGAACTGCTTCTGCCCATTTGGAGAAGTAGTCGATGATGGCTAGGATGAAGCGGTATCCCCTTGATGAAGGAGGGGTGATCGGTCCTACAATGTCCATGCCTTAGGCTTCAAAGGGCCAGGAGGCAACCGTAGGATGTAGTGGTTCTGACGGTGTATGGATGAAGTCGGCATGAAGCTGGCAAGCATGGCACTTCTTAGCATAGTCGACAGCATCGGCTGCTATGGTTGGCCAGTAGTAGCCCATGCGTCGCAGTCGATCCTGCAACTTAGGGCCAGGTTGATAGGCTCCACAGGTTCCGTCGTGAGCTTCTCGAAGGGCTTCGGCTGCTTCTTCGTTGGATAAACATCGAAGGAGAAGTCCATCGTAAGAGCGTCGGTATAACATTTTAGTAGCTGTATCGTAATAGAATCGAAGGGAACGCCTCCTGACGGAGACGGCTTCTTTCGGGTCCTTTGGAAGAATTCCGTAGACAGTGAAGTCGATGAACGGGAACCTCCAGTCTCGGACATTAACACCAGTACTTGTTGACATGGCCTGGGCCATTTGTGAGCATAGGTTATTTTTAGGACAGACCAAGTCTCGACCAACTACCGTGACGTAGTGTTGAGTCCCGAGGGGTGCTGCCCATGAGGCTGCGAGGCCAGCCAGAGCATCAGCCTATAAATTTTGTAGACGAGGTACATGTTCGATGAATAACTTGGTGAAGGTTGAAATGATGTGCAACGCAACCCCATGGTAAGGAATCAAATCTTCATGGCAAACTTCGTATTGCTTTCTGATCTGGTTAACGACGAGTTTTGAGTCACCGTAGGCTTCCAGATAATTCATCCCCAGCTGTTGTGCCAGCTGGAGTCCCATGATGAGCGCTTTGTACTCAGCAACATTATTGGAGCACGGCTTCGAAAGGGAGTAGGTACGCTGGATGACCAGCTGATCGAAGAAGACTAAGCCTACCCCCACTCCTGCGATGATTTGACCTTTGGGGCCTGTTCTTGAAGCACCATCAAAAAACATTCGCCAGACGGAGCTTTCTTCAATGACGTTTGATTCTTGGACCTCATCCGGGATGTCTTCATAGAGTCTGGAGGACTCTGGGATGGGGTGCACGGCTAAAAAGTCGGCCAAAGCTTGACCCTTGACGGCTTTTTGTGGGATGAACACCATGTTGTACGACGTCAACAGGATCGCCCATGTAGCTAGCCGGGAGTTCAATGATCCTGGCTTCGTCATGAGAACTCTGAGTGGATTGACTCGGGAGATGACATGAATTGTCTGACCCGAGACATAATAGTGAGTCTTCTGGATGGCAAAGCCAAACACTCTTTTTCAACGGGTTTGTACTGGTGTTCGGCCTCGATCAGTGTTCTACTGAGGTAGTAGATAGCTTGCTCATAGCCTGTATCACTGTTCTGAGCCAGCAAAGCGCCGAAGGAATGATCCATGGCACGGATGTAGAGGAGAAATGGTTTGCCGGCGACGGGTGCCACCAGGACTGGCGGGCTCGTCAAGTAAGCCTTGATATCGTCGAAAGCTTTTTGGCATTCCTCTGTCCAGACGTAAGAGACTCCCTTCTTCATGAATTGGGTGAAGGGTTGACATTTTCCGGAAAGGTTTGCTATAAACCTCTGGATGTATGCCAGACGCCCTTGCAGGCTCCGAAGTTCTCGGAGGTTCTTCGGAGGGTCCATGTCAAGGATGGCTTTGGTCTTCTCGGGATCGACATGAATGCCTTTCGCCTTGATAATGAAACCCAAGAGTTTTCTGCTAGAAACCCCTAGAAAGGATTTAGCGGGGTTCATCTTGAGTTGATACGCTCGCATGAGATTAAAGACTGTCTTAAGTTCTTGTAGGTGATCTCCTTTGAGACGGCTCTTGACTGCAATGTCATCAACATAGCATTCGACTGTCTTACGAAGATACTGACGAAAGATGGTGCTCATAGCTCGTTGGTATATCACACCAGCGTTCTTCAAGCCGAAGGACATCACTGTGTAGCCGAAAACCTCCTTCGGAGTCCTGAATGACGTGTGTTTTGCATCATCGGAGAACATCTTGATCTGGTTGTAGCCCGAATATCCGTCCATGAAAGACATGCGCTAGAAGCCACATGTGTTGTCGATCATCACGTCGGTGATTGGAAGCAGGAATTCGTCCTTCGGACAAGCAGTGTTAAGATCCCTGAAGTCGATACAGACTCGTATCTTCCCATTCTTCTTGGTGACAGGGACGACGTTGGCTACCCAATCCGAGTGTTGTTCTTCGCGAATAAATTTGCTGGTCAGGAGTTTATCTACTTCCTGATCGATAGCGTTCATGATGTCAGGATGAAAACGTCGCTGTTGTTGCTTTATAGGCTTGGCATCAGGTAAGATGTTGAGCCTATGCATCGCGATCTGGGGATCAAGTCCCGGCATATCTTCGTAGCTCCAGGCGAAGACATCGATATATTCTTTAGCCAGCTGGATTAAAGATTCCCGGTCTTCTTCTTTTAGGCTTTTGCTGATGAAGATGGGTTTGGAAGAAGATCCATCCCTAAGGTCGATTTGCTCGACTTCGTCTTTGGTAGGGGGTTCGCGTAATTCAAAACGAGACTCCCACTGTTCTCTTAGGCTTTGAGCCCAAGGTTCTTCCTCGAAGAATTCTGGCGTTTGATTTTCGCCCTCATCTTCTTGAGATTGTGCAGATGTCATGTTGGCTGAGAGCACTTTCTTGAAGACTGAGCCGATACTGGTATCGGAATCCTAAGTTGATGCTTCGGATGAGTGAGAATGTTCTACTTCTTCTGCCTCCGAGCTCTCTGGAGTTGACGGCGGCGTGACATAGCCCACCCTCCGTCGAGTTCGATGATAGTAGTCCTGCGGCTTTTCTTTAGGTGTTGGAAGCCGGAGAGGAAGACGTCGACCCTTGCGTAGTTCAGGACTTTGTTACTTTTTAGGTCGTAACCCATCTTTTGGATAAGGTACTTTGCTTTGTCCGTGTACCGATAGACTTGTATTCTGCCGGTATCCGGTTCTTGCTCGAGCGGCAGGGGGTCTTGATGACGCTCGACCTTGCCGAAGATGATGGATTCTTCGTCTCGATTCCGCGGTGGGACTACAAAACAGACCCCTTGGGACGGGACTACTCGATTTACATGATGGACGGTCGTTATTTGTGTTTGCAACGACCGTAGAGCGTTATCTAATGTATACATGGCATTCCAATGTAGAAGACTAGAATAATTAAAAGATACTCTATTATTGATGAAACACGAGATTTTGTCCCGCGGGATTATATTGTCCAGAGAGGGTGCATCTACATCAGCAGAGATATATTCCCCTAGCTCTTCATCTGTGAGTACTGGGGTTGGATCGGAAGAGTCCACCACAGCTTTGATTTTGGGGTCCGAGAGGGCTATATGGGCCTTCTCCGGTAGCTTGGATGAGATAGATGATTGCGGCGGCTTGTCCTTAAGACGCACCTTCAGAGGTGCCTCAACTGCGCCTTCAGTGGTTGGTGCCTTCCCCTGTAGTTTTGCCACAAGGGGAGCCGATGTCTGAGGCAGCTTTTTCTTGAGCCGTATCTTCAAGGGAGCTTCAGTGGGTGTTCTACCTAGAGCAGTTGGTGCTTTTCCAGGTAGCTTGATGCTCATGGGAGACAACGTCTGAGGCGGCTTCCCTTTGAGTTGAATTTTTAAAGGAGCGTCGGGAATCATCTCGGGCTCCATGTCAGGCTCTACTGCCGTTTTTGCTTCATCATCAACATCATTGGCTTCCTCCTCGTCGGGCGACTTGTACAAGGTAGAATCAGTAAAGTAGGTTTCGACCCCCTTGAAAGGGTTAATGTCTGCGAACTCTGTCCGGATGACGTCATTGGTGGACACGTACTTCATACATTGGTGGAGTGTAGATGGCACCACCATGTACTCATGCAGCCATGGACGACCCAGTAGGAGGTAGTAGTTGACGTCAGCGTCCACGACATAGCAAGTCACCTCGGTTCTGAGGTTACCGATATGACACTTTAGCCGTATTTTGCCCAACGGCTCGCTTTTGCTAGCATTGACGCCACTGATTGTTGTGTTGGAAGGCGCCAGTCGGTACATTGGGATCCCCAGTATTGAGAGCAGCGTCTTCAGAATGATGCTGAGGGAAGACCCCGGATCGATCTGAAACCGCTTCACCTTGACGGAACCGATATACCCTGTATAATACAGCGGCCTGTTGTGTCGGTTGTGCTTGAGCAGCATGTCTTATTGGGTGAAGGTTATGTTGGGGATAACTTCATCCGCACAATGACAGTGCGCACATGTAGTCAGAGTATCCTCAGGCTGTTTGACCTGGCTGATGAAGGACTCAGCATCCTTCAGGGCTTCACAGAGAGCTTCACGAGTGTCCTTGGAAAGACGAAGGAGCTCAAACAGAGATAGACGGGCAGGAGTACTGGCCAGTTGTGCCAGTATGTCGAAGTAGTGGGGCTTGGCTAGCCCCGAAGCATTCTTCTTTCGCAGAGGCTTGTCGAAATGGGCCTCTACATGCTTCTGCTTATTGGCTGCTGGAGGCTTAGATGGGCCCTCTTCCTGGGCAGTAGGGACGGTGCAAGGAGGCACCACCTCGACGGAAGCTTCGTCGAGGTGGGCGTTCTGATGTGAATGCGTCTGTACAGGAAGTGCCTCTTCCGTAGAGGAAGAGACCATGCGACAAGACTTGATCTTCTTGCCCTCAGTTTTGGAGGTAGAGCGTACCTCCGGTTGAGTAACCTCGGAGACGAGATCAGGGTAAACCCACAAGAACTCTCCCCGAGATGTGGTGAGTGGGATGAGTCCACTCACGTTGTCACGAGTAGGTGGTAAGTTAACCACCTCCATTGTCGCCTTAGGGATGGGGACGACGCCATCTTGTGTTGTGGTTGGCGGTAAGGTGCCAAATTGGAGTGACACCAGGTTGGCCGAGATCGTTTTATCCTCGTAGTCGATGGAGATAACATCCGTATTGATCATGCGCTGGATGTAGTTTTTGAGGACGTAACAGTCCTTAGTTGGATGTCCGACAAACCGATGGTAGTGACAGTACCTCGGATTGTCCACTTTCCCAACCTCGTCGGGACGCTTCGGGTCCGGCAATTTGATCTTGTCACCCTGCTTCAGTATCTCAAAGAGTTACAGGGTGTCTTCGTCGTTGAAAGAATAAACCTCCTTTGGCCTTGGTGCAAGTGGAGGCTTCTGAGTAGGCGCTGATGCACCTTTGGAGGCATTGATAGTCAACGCCTGTTTCCCCTTTGTCTCTCGTCCGGGGTTGTTGGCTGCAGGCCGTTTCCCCTTGTCTTCAAAGGCAGGGAAACTAACCCCCAGAAGGCGAGCATTGGACGCCTTCTTTTCTGCTGCTTCGGCCTCGATGATCAAGGAACTCCAGTCGGAAGGATGTGTAGAGTTGAGCCAGAGTTTGACTGCGGGCAGCATATTCATGCTGCAGGAGGAGAGGAGTGCGTGTTCTGGCATGCCCGGGGGCAGTCTGAAGCAGGCCTGTTGGAAGCGTTCGATGAATACTCGAACTGCTTCCTTCTCCTTCTGGCGTATCTCTATGAGGGACGCCATTGTCATGTCCTTCCCTCCGTCGTAGAAACGGTCGAAGAAGAGATACGTCAAGTCGTCGAAGAAAGATATGGAGTTATCTGGAAGACTGCAGTACCAGTCGTACGCCACTCCTTTCAGTGCCCCGACAAATATTCTGGTAAGTAGTGCATCCTCCTTCGGGAGATGTCCCGTTTGAGACTGGAAGTACGTCAGATAGCGACGCGGAGAGTCCTTTCCGTCGTATGGCGTCAGTATTTGTGGTTTATACTTAGGAGGATAAACCACCTTGTTCCATTCGAGTGGATAAGGTTGGGGGATCCCCATCTTTTGGCGCTCTTCTTGTCTATTCTTGGACTCAAAGCGCTCGCGCAAGTCCCGGATCATCTCGACCACGTCTTTCGTGGAGCTGGAAGTCGGAGAAGGTGGTACCACCTGGAGTTGAGCATTTGAGGGCTCCGACGTCCGTGGTGCTTCGCGGCGATCTGTATCCAAGGATACCCATTGAAGGGGTATACTTGATTCTCCATTGGCCCATGGGTCAGGACCGGTAGAAGGCGCTCTGGCCAAAGCGGACCGTATTTCAAATACTGCTTGAGTCAGTGTTTGCATAGAGGCAGAGAGGGTCTTGATTCCTTCCTCCAGGGTATCCATATGCTGGATGATTTCTGCTGGTGGCGTATCAGGCTCGGTATCACCTCCAGTCATGTATACTGTCATGACACGGCTGGAGTCGGATGGATCAGTTGAGGCTTCACTTTCAGCCTCACTCTCCTGTAGGGGAGTTGTCTCTCCTGGAGCACCGTCCTGGCTACCCCCAGTAATGTTCTGGAGGACACTCTCGTCTTCGGGAGAAGTATCTGGAAGGGCCTGATTATCTCCTGTTCTGTCTTGGAGGATACACTCGTCTTCAGGAGCGTCCGCAAGGGCCTGATTACCCCCAGTTCTGTCCTGGAGGACTTCGTCTTCGAGGCACAGATCCATAAGGGATAGACTACTCCCAGCTACGTCCGGGAGGCTGATTTCGTCTCCAGGATGAGGATCCACCCCAGCTGTGCTTTGGAGGATATCTTCATCTTCAGAAGGAGGATCAACGGGGACTTGACTACCCCCAGCTTCCTCCAAGATCTTCTTTCTCCCTCGAGTGCCTTCAAATACCCCGGAGGGCGGGACAGTTTTCTTAGTTTTTCTTGGCTGGCTCTTGGACGAGGACGAGGAATTGCCAGTCGCCTTTCGGACTGACGAGGAATTAGAGATTACGTTGCATGAAGCAACCTTTAGTTCTGGCTCCTCTTTTGTTGACACCTTCTTTCCGAGGCAACGTCGGAGGGGTGTTGATGATTGCAGCCGCTGGAACACCGACTGTCTTGGTGGAACTGCTGCCTTGCAACAGCAGTTGATGGTGACTATAGCACAGGTGTGCCCTGTGAGGGGCACATCGTACTTATCAGTCGACTCTCCTGATCGACGTTTGTGAGTGATCACGTTACGCAGATCGTTGGAGGAGAGTGCCATCTTTGTACCCAAATTAGGCACATGGCAAGGCCAAGCACCGGGGTGGTCAAGTGAATGCTGTGCCCCCTGATCCAACACCAAACAGGCGCTCGGATCAGTATTGGGGGAATAACATTTACAGTGACTTGAACGAACCTCAGACGCACAACCAGTGGAGGCGCGGGAGTTCAAGACCACAGGGTTTGCCTTGCTCGACTTGGTTGCGAACGCAACTGATGCGCCCAAGTGAGACAAGGACTTTGAAGGTCGACCCATTTTCGGCGCAGAAGCACTCGAGTCGACCTTATACAGCTTATTATCAGCAGCGCACATGATTGTGAGCGTATGCTTCTGATTTGCTGCCGGCATAGCACATTTGAGGCACATGGCCCGTGCTGCCTTAGACTTCTTCGTACCAGCCCGTTGGGGCGCATAGTACTTAGAGTCCAAATTCTTCTCGCCACTACAGCGAGTGAGTCTATCAAAGACAAAGACCTTCTGTGGCGCATCAGAGGTGATGCACGGGGCATTAGCTGCGCCCCTGCTCCGTCGGCGCATCTTTCTCGCCTGAGGGGGAGATGGCTGGGGAATGTGGTCAGCCGCACGTTTTCCCGAGAGATGCGCTGCACCGGTAGGCACATCTTGGTTGCTGAGGACGTCAGCAGGAAGGGAAGGCTGCATTGGCGCATCTCCTTCGGTGGTGGTGCTAGAGGCGTCGACCTTGCGCACCCAGACTTGGCGAGTCTTCTTCGGCTTCGGCAGCCGCTTCGAAGGACTTGCACTGCCTTCAGAGATGAACTCCTCATACGCCTGTTGATTGAGGCGTACGACCAGCGTCTTGTGGGAGGAGCCCACCTTCACGTCGTCGGATTACGACACAGCTTTCTCGGTGGAGGAGAAAGAGGTCCCCAGCAGAGTCGCCAGCTTGTTTGCCATTAAAATTGTGTTATTGTAAATTTCAATACAAACAGAACAGTATTACAATGTAGGACTTAGACGTAGTCCTAGGAGTACACTTTTGTTTATCTGGGTCCCTTATACCGATGGAGCGAGTGGTAATGCGTTGACTCCGTTGATGATCTGACGACGGTTCTCGGTTCTCTGAAGGTTTGGATTGCTCTGGGTGCAGGAGCCTGCTGAAAGGAGGAAGACATTGAGTGTCTGTATCTGCCTCTCTGTGTATGCTCGCAGGTCTGCCTCTGTATATGTATATCGGTGCTTGTCTGATGTGTGTATGGAAGAAGGAAATGATCCCTCTATTTATAGTCTACAGGCTGGCTGCTTATGTGCGCATATGTAGGATACGCCTGTTTATGGGGATGCCACGTGGTGATTGCTGATGGAGACGTATAGATGATGCGCTCTATTTGAGGAGTTGAACCCTTCCTATTGCCTTTGTGGGCTACGGCTGAGCTGACACGTAGCAATGGAGAGGATCTTTCAGTTGCTGAGATCTTGGGTGATTAGCACCCCTTCATAGGCTGAATCAAGTCAAAAGACACGTGTCGTAGGTCCATGGCTCGAAGATCTCGGATTTGGTAGGGAGTGATCTGATAGGATGTGCCAGGGATTGGGCGCATGAGAAGACTTTGGCTCGCAACCTTTAGGAGTCACGAACCAGTCGGGGCGCATGGCTTTTGAGGCGCATGCGGGGCTTCAATAGTGACTTTGACTTCTGTCTTTAGGGATCAGAGAAAAAGTCTGAGGCGCATGGCTTTTGAGGCGCATGCAGAGATTTAGGCGCATGGCTGTGGAGGCGCATGCGAGATGGTTGGGCGGCCACTTGGCTTGTAACCGTCGGAGGAGAGTAATGATGATGCTGACGTTGGTGACGCTTCGTCTTCTGAAAAAGCTGTCAACTGTTCAGTCTTCGGGGGACGTGCTGCCAACTCTGTCTGACTTCAGCATTTAATATTCTTTGACAGGTGATGGGCTGTTGAGTGGGCGCATCGATCGGTGTTCCACTAGGCGCATGGGGACGCACGGGAGCGCATCCTTGTGAGGCGCTTGGTGTTGAGGGGCACATCTGTATGATGCGCGGTCTGACCGGCGCATCCGTTTGCATGATACGTCTTTGTTGGCCCGACTGTTACGTTCTTCGAGTGCTTTAAATAGCCGTTTTTGACTTGGCTGAATTCAAAGCGTCAGGTTCATCACCATTTAATGCAAATTCATTGTACGGGATTCGGAGAGCCAGCCACTTGGCGCATGGGTTTGATTTGCCCGGCCTATAAATAGTGGCATGGAGAGGGTTTGCTTCTCGTTCTCTTACGTCCTCCCGATATGAACTTGTTTGCCCGAGCGCATTCTGTTGACGAGATGCTCCCGAAGGTGAAGATGCGACGTATTGTCTTCATTGATGCACTTGAAGGTGACTATTACATCCAAAAGTCGGAGTCGAGGGCTTCTGAGGCAGGCAGAAGGTGTCTGTTGCATCCAAAGATCGGGATGCTCGAGCCTCGTCTCCGTTATGCTGGAAGAGCCAGAGATTGGAATTACGGTGTTGCGGCTTTGGAGGATCTTTCTTCTGTCAGAGTAGGTGTTGCCCATTCTGGTTGTGTTGAAAGCTGCTCCCTTAGCCGTGTTTCGATTGCGGTCTTCCTTGGTCTTTGGAGGCTCTTTCGAAGCCTCCTTTAGCCGCAGGTTGATTTGCGGTACTGTAAGCCCCCTGAATTTCAGGGTTTATTTTTATTTTTCTTAATAAATTATTATCGATAAATATTTTATTTATTTAATTGTTTCGATCATTAATGTACCTTTCCATGATTTTGATTTCTGGAGCGTCAGGGATACCAATCTCTGTAAACTCTCTTCACGAGTTTTGAAGTAGACAAGATTATCTTCGTTTTGATATATCCTGTCCCACTTGAATTCGTTCCCTTGTGCTCTTTTTGTATCGCACAAGTTCGGGTCAACTTAGACCAATTAATCATTGAATAATTATTCCCACTTTTATTTTTGATCTTCGTTTGCACGTTACCGTGACTTTTAATTTATGAGCACGAGACCAGTTGTTTTTCCAGAACCAACTTCTCATGAATGATCTACTCGAGACGCTCTCCACCCACGACCTTCGTGTCCCACTCAGACACTCCATTTTGTGCTCCATTTCCTTCGCACAATTTTCGGTTCAATTTAGGACAATTAATTATCTACCGTAAAATTCGATTTATTTTCCAATTTAATTTCGGGACCCGACATCGATCCAACCTGTCAACCCGAAGTATGGACGTGGCCCACTCGAAGCCTACTACCCACATGAAACTTGTGTCCCATTTATTGGAGTCCCCGCATGTTGTTTATTTATCCACGATTATAAATCTCAATTTTAATTCCATTATTGCACCCGGTCCGATTTTGACTCGACCCGGCTCGACCAAACCCGAACCCAAGTCCCATGTTGTTCTCCTATGACTGTCCAAGTACCCCACTTAATTTCCCTATTTTTTTCCTATTTTAAAAATCTATTTTTCTTCTCTCTCAACTTTACAAATATCTCATTATATATATATATACATATATATATAATATCTCTTTGTCTCTCTCCTTAAAAATACACAAACACACACCTCACTCCCTCACTCCCCATAACAGCCAGCTCACCCCCCCTTGGCCGACCTCTCTCTCTCCCCCTCTCTCAAATATCTCACTCACTCTCTCTCTCTCTCTATTCTCACACTCTTTATACATATATATTAATATATATACACACACCATTTAACACTCTCTCTCTTTCTCTCAACACACACACAACACACCACCACCCCCTCCACAGCCGAACACCATCACCATCATTCTCCCCATCTCCTCCTTCTCCTCCCTCCTCTCTCTATCAACCCACAGCCACCACCATTCCCTTCAACACCATCATCATCACCATTAATACCATCACCAACATCATCACCATTTCCATTACCATTATCATTCACACCACCACCACCATAGCCTTCACCATCACCCCACCGTACAGCCACCCCGTACCCTCGCCGGCAACCGCCGCTGCACCGCTCGCCGCCGCGGCCACAGCAGCGCGCATGCGCCACGCAAGCGGCAGCGGCAACAGCGCGCCACCCCGCGCGCGCGTGCATGGGTGTGGCCGTGCGCCACCCCGTGGCCGGCCCGCCCCCGCGAGCTCCCCACAACCCGACGACCCCCCGGCGAGCCACCCCGTGGCCAACGCCCGCTTCCCCGACGCGCCGAATAGGCTATTCGTGCGTTTTGAAAGGAATCCCGTCGGCGCGCGAGAGTTTTGAACTCAGAAATAGCGCTTCGTCGCAGCGACTTCGCACGCATTTTTCAAGAGATCCGACCGTTGGATCGGCGAACTCCTTGCTCCGTCACAATCTCAGTATATCCATCTTCACTTCTGTCAATTTTCGTCCGTTAATTTCGTCGTTTGATAGATCAAAACTGGCCACCAAGTTGACGTTTTAAATTGAACTGTTTTTGGACAGTTTCGTGGAGCCGACTTCGTCAGCTCGTAACTTCGCCGTCGCAGCTCCGTTTTACGTGCCGTTAGTTCCGGTGCATAGCTGGTATAACCCTCTTCCTGCCTCCTTTAGGTTTTGTTTCATTATAAGCACGTTTGGTTGGTTGAATTCGACGCCAAAGTTGACCGTCCGAATTATTTAATTTGCACTTGTTAAATTCCATTTTTGAACCCGGGACTCCGGATTCAATTTCTGACACCACCAGTAGACTCGTGGCGTCGTTCTGACATGTTTTTATATAAAATTTGCTTGATTTGGAGAACGTGGGCCCTGGCACGCATTTCGGTGCAAAGCGGGTCCCACTTTTCGAGTCAACGGATCACTTTGAGATCGGCTCATCGGAATCCAATTCTGGATATACCGTTGAGTTCGTATCGTCATTCTGGACTCGTTGACATATAATTTGCTGAGTTTTGAAGACATTTGCTCTGGCACGCATTTCCGTGCAAACCGGATACCAAGTGTCGCATCAACGTATCATTTTGAGATCGGCACATCGGAATTCTATTTTGGACATACCGTTGGGTTCGTATCATCATTTTGGATTCGTGGACATATAATTTGCTAGGTTTTGTAGACTTCTATCCCGACACGCTTTTCGGTGCAAAGTGTGTCCAACGGCGGATATTATTTTGACTCAAAATTACCGTTTTGCCCCTGTGTCCAAATTGGACTTATGGGTAGGCTATCCTAGCTGATCTGACCGTTCTGGACACATTGGTGATATTTATTTTATCATCCGACAACATCTGTAGATTTTGATTATGTATTATCCTTAATTTATAATTAATTATTTTTCCATAAATTGTTACTTTCTGGTTTTGAATTTTTATATATATTTTAATTTCTGTAAAAATCTAGGAAAAATTGTATTTAAATATTATGTTAATTTAGCTAATTTATTATAATTTTTTTAGCATTTATTAAGTGTTTTTGGTATTTTATAAAAATAGGAAAACAGAACTCATTTTTAGTATATTTATGTTTGCTGATTTTTAATAAATATTTATGAAGGTTTATAAATTTCAGAAAAATTAGTATAAATTTATATAATTAACAAGGATCATTTTGGTACTTTATTTTATGTATAATTGAGCTTTTTGTCTATCTCAAAAATTATTGGAACATAGTGTACAGTAGATTTAATTATTGAATAATTACGACTTGTAACTTTTTATGTTGTTTTGTGTTTTAGTCGTATTGGACCTCACCCCGCACTAGTGTAAAGATCCTAGGAAGTTAGTTTGTGTATAGTGGCACTCCACATTAGACTTTTATGCTAGGTTCCCACTTAGTTAGTGTCCAGTTAAGAGTCGTGTCACACCACTAGTGATATCTTGATCATAGCTTAGAACTGAGTTTGTATATCACTATTGACAGGATACCGGACATCTATATCTTCGTACTAGTATTCTTGCTTTGCTCGAGGCAAGTACATCTACAAACTCATTTACTGTCTTTTAATGCTAGAACATGTATTAACCCTGTTAAAATACTGATCCTTGAGGTAGCGAGTTAAATCTTCACATGTTGTATAACTTTCAGTACTTGCCATGCTTAGGGCAGTTCTTATATCTTCACATGCTTCTTACTGGTTCTCAGTACATGTTTCACTATGCATTATACTGCTCTGAGTATTCACATGTTTTATACTGCTCCCAGTACCTGCCATGCTTACATGTTTTCCAGTATCTCTCACATGTTCTATATCGTTCTCGTATCTCTCACATGTTAGAATATGGGTTATGGGGAAACTGACAGTTGAGTACGTGATCACGACCCCCTTCTCCGTACGTATGTACCGAGCAAAGTTTTATTTTATATGAATACTGCGCCGTAGGCCTTATCTCAAAGCGGATTTGTGCGTATGTACATCTATCGCCTTTTCACTTGTACGAAAGTACATTTCATTATGTGCCCCAGCACATTGTACATCTATTGACCGATCATGTACCTGCTCCAGTTTTAAACATTAGATATACATGTGTCATCTTGACAAATGTATTTTACCGTGATTTCAGTTATACCATGATTCCAGATATGCCATGTTCCCTATGTTACTATGATACTGTGATCCCAGTTGTACCATGAGGCCATGTTTTCTAGTATTTCCTGTTTTGTAGACTTATTACACCATATTTCTTATTGTACATATCTTTCATTATATATTCAGTACTTTAGTTGTAGAGGTTGTACTTGCTCCCGTCCTGACAAGATAACATTGTAGGTTCACTTTTCGAGGATGAAATGCTATGTGTTACATATTATGGCACTGATTTTGAGGACCTGGCCTTTGCTCCAGTAGAGGCCCCAGCGGAGAACCTTGTTTAGTTATCTTTCTTGTGTTTTGAGACTTAGACTTTGTCTGTACTTATATTTGGATACTGGACTTTGTCTCCAGTTAGATACTTTGGTTATGTATTACTGTACTTATGTTACCTTCGCTTATAGATGCTGTGTTGTGATAAAATTTTATATGATATTAGAACTGTTAGCAGCTTAGATCCTTTATTGTCTATTCTTAGAACAGCTTACTACGCTTTGACCAAGCGTAGGCTGGACATGGCTCGGTCCGGCCCAACAATTTGGGTATCGGGTCGTGACAGGTACTCTCCTCTTCCTTGGGTTGGAGAGCTCCTCCTCCCGCTAGGGGGTTAATTGCCCACCCTACATTCAGCTCAGTAAGTCGAAGTCATATGCTAAGACTTCACGATGCACATAACTGAGACTCTCGAAGGGCTGTGCCTGACTGAAGGATGCGCCTAACTAAGACGTTGAAGGGTGCGCCTGATTGAGACGCTGAAGGATGCATCTGGCTGAGAGCGCATGGCGAGATGCGCCTGTTTAAGAGTGCATGATGAGATGCGCCTGTTTGAGAGCGCATGGTGGTTGCTGCGCCTAGCTGTAGACTTAAGGTCTTTTCTTTGTAGATATTCTCCTTTGTACAGCTCTTTTTTAGGCATGTAATAGACTTTTATATGAAATAAAAATCCTCTTTCAATGTCTATATTTTTGCTTTGCTGTGTCAAGTACTTCATCTGAGCTCCCTGGCACATATGATGTTTAGGCGCATAGGATTTTCGGTCCTGAAATTCCATGCTTCTACACATATATACATATAACTCAACTGTCAAACCACTCTATTTCAATATCCTAACAATTATCTAACACTAATACACCCTCTCAAACATTCCAACATTTCACTAGCTAACTCACCACTCACTCACAAGGGTTAAGGGGACTGGATGGACTGTCAACATGAAAGGGGGCTGTCCACAAGGGCAGGCAGTTGCCCTGCTGCTGTATTGCAAAAAATACAATGCCACCCAAGACATTGCATGCCAAGGCAATCGCCTATTGCTACAAGACCTGAACAGTGGTCAATGGCCTGGGCATGCCTGAAATCAGGAACCCACACTCCCAAAATAGCTTCCTACTTGTCATGCTACTATGCTAAATGTATTGGGCACCCTCTTACCTCACATTCTTAATTACACATAGACAACCTCTCCCTCTAACTTGCATATGACTGAACTATAGGGCTGGTGTATGTGTCATCACATGACTGATACATATCAAACAATAGGACTAATAGAAAGGAATGGAAAATGAGATACAAACCAATTAATGCCAACAAACTATTCAAGAGTTTTATACTGAAATCAAGGACCAGAGCTCTAGATACATGTTAGGATGGTACATGGACATACCATTGATCAAGGGCAAATCAAATAAGAAGTATGGTCTGATACATTAAAATGGGTTTAAATTAAGCAGTGGCAATGTTGATTGAACCAATGAAGTGGATGAATAACACACTAACACAGGAACATCACCCTCAACCATATTCATTCGAAACCCAAAACTGAAACCCAACATTGAAGTATCAAGTTTCAGTGAAAAATCAGTAATGACAGGAGGGATGCCCAAACAAAACTAAATCCCCATTCTAAAACCCAAATTCAGTATCAATGTGCATGTAAAGAAGTGCAGGGGGTTGTGTGGGTGTACTGTCACATGTTGTGTGAGTTAAAAAATGTGCGTGTGTGTGTAATAAACTGTTCTCAGGATTGTGTGTCTAGAACCTACACAGGTTTCAGGAATTCCAGCTCAGTCATCAATTCCATAAGTCTCGAAACCCATTATAGATCCCAAATCATGACCCTAATATGATCATAATCTCATGCACATGCAGGTGTACCCCTAATTGCAATTTAATCATGGAACAAAATAGTTTAAATACAGTTGAATCTCAACAAAGTATCAATCAGAGCACAGTTTCAGGAAAACCCATTTTAAACCAAAAACCAAATCGAAAACCAAAATCCCCTGCTAGTATGAACCCTAGTATGGTAGGTTATTATCAGACATGCATTTGTGATTCCAAACGGCACAATTTTAACAATCAACAGGTTAACACATTGAATTCCTCAAAAAAAAACTCGATTTTGAAACTGTCAAAAAAACTGGAATAAAATCAGTCCATACACATGTACATTCGAACCAAATCGTTCACAATCGACACACAACATGTGTCAGAGGGGGAGGGTCGAGTGTGTGCGACACACGTGTCCATCATGTCCAGGAATCGGGACACGAAGTGTCCAGGAATTGAATTGCCCACTGACAGGAATGGCAGATAAGGCTGTCTCGTGCAGCCATGTCGTGTCCGATTGGACACGACTCAGTGCTCGAGACGAGCCGTGCTCTTGCACAGTTACAGGTGGGATATAGGGCTAGGTTTCTAGTAGCCTGCAAGGTGTCCTCGTGGTGTCGGCGTGTCGATACGAGACCGTATCAGTGGCTCAAAATCGCGCGTGTGCGTGTCAGGGAATTTCAATGCGAGCTCGAGAACTTTCTTGACTCGCAACCAAGTGTCACGAAACTTGGTGAGGGTCTTATCAGACATGGGCCCCATCACCTCGTCAAATTTTATGTGTCTACGTGATGTATCGTATCCTGTGTCAGGCCCAAAATGCAGGGGATGTGTACAGTGTGCACGAGGCAGTGCAAGATCGGTACGCGGTTGATTTCTCTGCGCACACTGAACGAGGCATCATGAAATTTTGTGGGGGTGACGTCAGTGGGTGCCCGCACGTCTCCACAAAATTTTGTGGTGTCTCATGCCGTGTCGTGTCCGCTTGGACACTCGAACAGTAGGGGGCTGCACGAGGCCTGTGCGCGGTGTTGTGCACGAGGTGCGTATCCGTTTTGGACACAAAAAATCCACAGAATCGTGCTCAGTCATATACATTCATGATCTACACATTATTAGCTACCCAAATATATATTTTGTTTTGAAAACCAAGAACGAAAAGTTCTAAGAGACATTTCGTCGAACACCTATGTACATACGTTGATACGTGTCCGATACGGACACCAAACGGACACAAAATCCACCAAAATTCTAGGAACAGCTAGGGGACTCCTAGATCTATCCCTAAATGCAAAAAAAAAACGGAATTAAAATACAATTTAAGGGATTTTACCTATAGGTGCAAAAAGCATGAAAAAGCTCCAAATGGAGGATTCTTTCTTGCTAGCCAAATGCTCCCAAATTGATTCCAAACTGAAATAGCTCTCCACCAACAGTCCATAAACTTCAATTAGAACCCAATGCAAAAGACTAGGATGAAAAAGGAGATCAAATGAATAAAATAGGAATTTTTGGAAGGGGGAAAATACCTTTCTTTTCCTATGTGTTGAAATGAAATAAAAGAGGCAAGAACTAATGAATAAGTGTTTATATTGGGTGGGGATCCCTATGTGGCTGGTCACAAAGGAAGGAATTAGGGTTAGGGTGTCAAATCATGGGCCATGGGCCAAGTCACAAGTCATTAAGTCCTTAAATCACTAGTCATTTCATTAAACCATAAACCATGAAATAATTCCACTTAAACTAATCCTCTTATTCTAAAACTAATCTCTAATGACTAAAATGAGTTAACTCAAGCTAGACTAGGGTTATCATAGCTAGGGTTAGGTTCTAGGCTAGTCAACTAGGTCTCAATAAGTCAAAGTCAAACTAGAATTCACCAATTCAATAAATCATCAAATAATTAAAATAAGTCAAAATGACCAAATTACCCCTAGGCTAAAAATGATAATTAAATCATCCTAATGACATGGTTAGGCTCTAGGTCATGCAGTCTCTCGGGTTTCACTGGCAGCACATCAAAATCACAAGTCATTACTTAAAGCAGTTTTTAAATAGTTTAAAAATTATTAAAAATTACCAAAAATCATAATATGAAATAAATATCAATAATAATAATTACAAAATTTCAAAATTACCCTCATCTGAAAAACTGGGTGTTACAAGAACCATCAACCTTCTCACTATAGTTTCCTCTAGTATGCCCAAAACAGTCACATGACAAGCAGGATGGGGGAACACACTCATATTCAACTAGTTGTTCAATATACTACCCATTTGGAAGTTCAATAGGGATCGACGGCAGAAGCTTCTCTGTGGCTGGAACCTCAACGAATATACGCGCATATGAAAGACATGTGTCACATCCTAGAACCAGAATAATGGAGAGCAGAGGACAGACACAGCCAGCTATGTATATAGAAGTGTAATCCACCTCGATATACGGTCACGACTGTCTAGATGTATGAGGGTTTATCTATAAGCCATCAGTCTCTTATGGTCAAGAACAAGCCTAGTATCTCAATCTCAAGCAGGTAATAATAGTTACAAGATGTTAGACCATCAGATATTCAATAGTAAGGCGTCCCATACATTTCATATACAGATGATCATGAAGCTAGTCGTACAAAATACGAGAACTAGCAAGAGTTTCAGTCATACATGATCAACCCTAGGATTTGTCAATCATGTTACAGCCCTTAGGCAGACAAGAAATATAAGTATTCAATACGAGCTAACACTGGCTCGGCGGCTAAACGCCTTAAAGGAATTACAATAGAGTGGGAGAGCAAAATAAAACCCACTCGTTGCCAGGGTTACGTCTAGTATTCACCATCTGGCTGGAAGGCTGGAGATCCTCGGGTGCTGCTCCAAAATCTAGCACAAAACCAGCTGGGTCAGACCCCAGAAAGAGCAAGTTCCACAAGGGAGGCTTCACTTAAGAACTAAAACCAGCATGTCAGAACATAAACAAGAATAATAATAGGAAAACATGAGATGTAAATAAGGCAACAAATGACGAGAGGACGAGGAACTATTCCAGAAGCCAGGTTACAATTCTTAAACCAAACAAGGACCGGGGTTGTAACCCTTCCCCTGAACAGAACCGGGTCTCTAGCCATTTATTTCTAAGAGTAAAGTGTAAACAAGCATGTCCTAAGATAGCCATGTACTGGATTTAGACAAGACTAGATAGGATTAGACTCCGTCCAACATTCACGGCCAAGCAAAGAGTTCGGCTTGATATTTTAACTAACTAGGGTTATCATAAGCCTAGTTACTAGCAAGATGCAATGAGATGTTCCGGCAGTCACAAGTCCTGCAGGTATCCAGGTTATCTAGGCGAGGTCTATGTAAGAGTTATCAAGAATTATTAGGTGACTTAGAGTGCAACACATGACAATATACATATTACTTGTTTCAAGAAGGGCCCCACATGACAGTGAGCTAGAAATGTGCCCTACTCGTCGACATGCTACAAGTCCATCCGGTGTGGCCGGGATAACGGGATCGCCTGTCACGACCTGCACCCACTGTGAGGGTACGAGAACGTAACAACGCCCAGCCTACGCCGCAGTGTCGACGGTAGAACGCTGTCCTAAGTCAATCATCTAACAATACAAAGGTACCTGTACAGTATATACCCTCCGAATGAAGGTGACATAACAATATACAGTCTTAATCACATCTAAGGCAGAATGATAAAAAATAAAAGATAGATAGATACTGGAATAAAAAGATCCACAGGATACAATCAGAGAGAGAAGTCTAAGTGTCTACTGCCATACAAAACAGAACATCCAACTCAATACAAGTCTCTAATACTGAAAATGAAAGAATATATACAATCAGATCTCAGAAGACAGAAATAGTAAAACCTAGACTAGGGTGCCTCAGTCTCTAAGCTAGTGGATCAGGCTGGAAATCTGGGTCACACATTTCATCTACAGCTGTCCCATAGTAGGTGTCTATGCAGGCCTCCTCCTCATCCTCTGTAATATTTTCAACAGGTCCAGTCAGGACGGGAGCGAGCACAAAACATCTCACGCAGTTCATATCGAGTTAGGAAATATAAAGCATACAATAGAGTAAAGTACATGAAACGCTGAAAGAAGAAGATATATGAAAAATAGTAGAGATATGATAACAGAAAATATCTAAATATGATAAGTAAGAACTGTAAGGAATATGTGATTTTAGAGTACAATCTGGTTATGTAAACGGGCTAGGAAAATACAATGGTAACTCCATTGTACGTGGGTGTACAATAGACATATACAATAGTTATACAATGTTGTACAATAGGATTTGAGTACATAACCAATTCTACTCCCCCTCCCCAATCAATGCACAAGGATCGACTCCAGTTACGTTATCTTATACAATAGTGTACAATGTTATACAATGGATGTACAATGTTATATAATAGTGTACAATGGTCTATCCCTGGGCTCATGTGATAATGAGAGTACAATATGCACAATGAGTATACAAGGATATGGGTATTCAATAAATACAATATGGAAGTGAAACGTACATCATAATATGTATCTAGTGAATACAAGGGGATAACATCCCAAAAGGAGATCCATATAGTACCAATCCGTGATAACAATCGTGTCAGCATCAAGTACAGTAATCTAGAGCAAGAATGTAAATCCAGACAAGTATGAAACGGTCAGAAAATGTACTCGCCTGATAGCCTGAGTGTCTGAAGAGAATATACTGTCCGAGGAGGGGTGTCTGTCTCCTATAGAACAGTACAAGTCACAACAAGTCTAAAATAATAAAATGAAGCTCTACTATGCATTCTACATGAAACTAGGTCAATCTAGGCCAAAGTCAACTCTTGGTCAACTCTGGAAGTCAAACTAGGTCAATCTAGTCTAAATAAGTCAAACTAGGTCTAAACAAGTCTAAATTAGTCTATACTAGGCTACATATCTTTGTACCCACACATATACATATCTATATACACTTATATGTATTTAACATAGGAATCTCAACCCACACATTACATTCACATATTTATACACACTATCTATGTAGGCTATACCTATATTAAATTACAAATCACATTGGTTGTATGTATATTATTTATATATATATACATGTATATACATAGAGAGTTAAAGAGGGAAAACAAGGCATATGTGTGTGTCTCATAGGAGTATATATGTGGGATAACTTGTGTGTAGTGTCCCAGTGAAGGAAAGTATCAGAACAGTGTGTGCGTGGTAAAGGCAGTAAAGGGTGTCTAATGCCATGGGTATATGACTTAGAGGACAGTGAGCAATGCATAGGTGTGTGAATGTGTAGAGGAGACATGGGCTAAGGTTGTGTGTGGTGTTTGCAATGGGTTGAATTGTGTCAATATATTTCAGATTTGTAAATAGGATATGTCTATACATACATTAGTCGTAGGGTGTTGTGTGTAATAGGGATAACAGTTTTCAGGAACAGTAGGTAGGTTAATGTGTAATATAAAACAGTAGAGTGTGTGCATGTGTAAAAGATAGAGTGAATGAGTGTCATAGAGTGATAGGTAGAGATAAACAGTTGAATAGACCCAAACTGTTTCCAGTTTGAACCAAAACAGGGACTAACAAACTCAGTTGATGCATGAATTGAATCAAGAGTTCAACAACTCAGTTAAAAACTCAAAAACAGTCCTAAAACTGGGAATTCCAAATTTGAAACCAACACATCCCATTTCGATCCAAAATCAACACACCATAAGTAAACACCTAGGTACACATGTTAGGGTCCTAATTATTTGTAATTAACAGTAATTAATGGGTGAAAAATGATGCCCAAGTTCAATTTTGTAAACTGGAATGAAAAACAGGAAACTCATTGATACACAGAAATTAGAAAAACTGGGAATAAGGGTAATCGAGTTTTAACAATACAAAATCAATTAAAATAGTAAAATAGTGGTTGGTAATGAACCTACAACATGTGCTTGTGTCATGTGATGTGTTTGTGTCCCAGCAAGAGGACACAAATGTGTCCAATCAATAAAAACACCCAAACAGTGCACTGAGACACTGTGCAATGTGCACAGGCTCGTGCACGTGTGCACGCGTGTCGTGCACTCGACACGACACGAGTGGGGTCTCGTGGTTGTGTCCACACCTAGCTAAGGTCTAGGTGCACGTGTCCAATCACCTGTATCATGTCTACAGTGTCGCGTGTCCGATTAAACGTGCCGTATCAGTGGCTAAATACGACAGTGCACAGAACTGTGCAATCCCAGTGCACGTCGAATAACTCCCAAACCCGACCACGAATTGACACGAAATTTGGGGAGAGGGATGACAGAACATGTCCCAACAATCTCCCAAAATTTTGTGTCGAGACAATTCGTGTCGTGTCCAGAAAGAACCTCGAGGTGCAGGGGATTCCTGTTCCTGCGCGCGTGCGTGTCCAAGTGCACGTGCACGAGTGTCCTAGCGACACGACACAAGCACGAAATTAGCTCAGAGCTACAGAAATGGATAAGCGACACCACAATACAAATTTCCATTTAAAAACAATTCGAAAATTAACACAAAAAGTTCTTTGTGGCATTTACACAAACACATCCAACAGTGCACTGATACGTGTCCTGTTAGGACACGAAATGACACGAAAGCTTAGGGTTTCCTATTCCTACAGTTAGGTTAGGCCTAGGGTTCCCTAGAAATGCAATAAAACTAGAATTTCATGGTGAAAATAGGAAGTTACCTCTATGTATCAAAGTCTCCAAAAAGCTCTAAAGGGAGAGGTTCCTCTTGAGAGTCAAACTCCTCCAAATTGATTTGAATCTGAGAATAAGTTGTAAAAATAGCAAGAATACTCGGATTAAAACCTATTGCAATTTGTTTGGGGGAAAAAGGAGCAAAAATGGATTTTTTAGAGATTTTTGAAGTAGGGACATTACCTCTTCCTAAAGCTTGTTCTTCCTTAGAGGCTAGCCCTAATTCTAAGAGAATATTTATAAGGGGGGAATCCCAAGGAGGGTTAAGTGGCTGGACAAAATGTTAGGGTTAGGGTTGGGCACTTGGCTAATGGGCTTTGGGCTTAGTCATAAAACAAATGACTTAAAAATCACAAGTCATGACTTGTGGTCAAATCTTTCTATTCAAAACTCAATATTCTTAATTGTTTTCACTAACTAGAGTAAGGTTGACCTAACTTAACCTAGGTCTAATAATTAGTCAAGTCCAACTCAACTAGGGTTAGGTCACAAAGTCAAAGTTAGTCAAAGTCAACCTAGTCAACCCTCATTCAAACAATTCCAAAATAAATTCTAAAAATTCCCAAAAATTCAAATAAATCCTTAAATGACCAAAATATCCTCTAGGCTAAAATGTACTAATCAAACATCCTAATCACATGACTAGGCTCTAGGTCAACAGTCTCTAAGGCTACACTAGTAAATGCACCAAAATCATAAGTCATGATTTAAATAGTTTAAAAATAATTACAAATTACCAAAAATCATATTATTAAATAAATATCATAATTAAATAAATTAAAATATAAAATTTCAAAATTACCCTCATTTTAGGAAACTGGGTGTTACAAGTCTATCCACCTTAGAAGAATTTTGTCCTCGAAATTAAAATGGTAGTAGTCCTTCTAGGTCAAACACCCCACAATCAGAGTTTCAAACATACCGTCAGATAATCATATGCGTCTGTCCAAAACCATGATACTCAGAATCTCTGTCATGCCAGTGAGCAAGGCTACGATAATCACAGAGTTCTCAACTATGGTACATACCTCTAGAACTATGGTATTTAAAATTTTCGCATTGCCGCGCGCTTGGCAGCAAAAACCTTAAATTCCCACACCCGAGAAATACGTCCATAATCTGACTATATGTCCTCACTATGCCTGCTAGCATGACCCCAGAGGATTCTAAAATCTCATAATCGAGGCGACCTAGCCCATATGACTTATCTCAGAAGAAAATTAAATCATACTGAAACACCAGATCGAAACTTATCAACAATGAAGAAACAGATAGGAACAGATGGAATTGAATTTTCAAGGCAGGAATCGCAGAATTGAATCAAAAGAACGGAACCTGCGACTAGATCTCCAACGGCCTGAGCATCCTCGGCTGTCATGACGAAAGCTCTCCATGGCTGGCCTCCCCTGGCCTGCTGCTGATGCTGAACAAACCTCTATTGCTGAGTCTGCAATGGTGGTCCCCTCTGCTGTCCTGTCGGAGCTCTAGCTCCTGGTATTATCTGAGCCAAAGGTGTCGGGTTCTTGGGACACTCTCTACACTGATGCTCCACTGATCCGCAAAGCAAATACATGCCCAGCCTCTTCCTACAGTCGTTCCACCCATGGTCTTGCTTCTTGCAAAAGTTGCACATAGTGTTCTGCTGCTGCCTGGGTGCCTGCTGATACTGCACCTGTCTCTGTCCCTGATACTGAGCCGGCCTCTGCTGCTGCTGCTGAAAGTGGACCGTCGGCTGCTGATACTGCTGCTGAATCTGATGCTGAACGTGCGGCCTCTTGGCCGGTCCTCCGCTGCTGCTGCCCCTAACTGAGTCTCGTCCCCTCTTGAACCTAAGCTCAAGTTCATCCTCTGCAGCTAAAGCGTCCACCATGATCTCTTCATAGGTTGTGCTGCGGGCGTTCTTGGTGTAGGACTTGACCTCCTTTACCAAGCCCTTCCGGAACCTCCGGGCCTTCGTCGTCTCTGACAAGTCATCCATAAATCTGCTCAGGCGGCAGAACTCTCCTGCGTACTCCTCCACAGACTGGTTCCCCTGGACTAGGGCCTTGAACTGGGTCTCGAGGGCTCCCAGCGCTGCGTTTGGAAAGAACTTCTCCTTGAACAGCTTCTTGAATGCTGCCCAAGTCTGTCCTGCTGTACCGACCCTCGGGTCGGTCTGGTACCAGGTACGGGCCAGATCCTGCATCATGTTGGCTGCTGCCTCTATCTGGAGCCTCGTCGGGATCTCAGCCAACCTGAAAATCTCCTCCATATGCTCGATCCACTCATCGGCATACAAGATCCCCTCTGTCCCTCGGAAGTCTCTTGGGTGCATCTTCTGGAAATCTTGGATGCCCTTCTCCCGTGGCTGGTACGGCTGCGGGACTGCTGCTAGCTGAGCTATGACTCTCTCTACCACAGTCATTGCCAGCTCAATGCCTCGTGTGAGCTCTGCTGTCTGCCCTTGCTGCTGGGTCTGCTGACCCTCCATGTACTGCCGGAAGAAGGCTAACAGCTGAACGGCATCAATTGTCCCTACAGGTGGCTGCTGCTGCTGAAGAAGTACATCCGGAATGACTGGGTCCTGCCTCCGAACTGGTGAAGGCATACCCTCAGCTCCTGCTGCTGCTGAAGTCCCAATATGAGCAGAGGTGGCAGGAGCTGTAGCCTCCCGACCCTGCTGAACTGGCTGAGAGGTAGCAGTCCCCTCTACAGTATCTCCATGAATGGCACGCTGTAATCGCGTCTCCACCATCCTGAAGACAGATCAAACAAACGATTTCTGAGAATGAGTCGAAATAGCAAAGGAGGACAGTTATATTCAAGGAGAACAATATCAGCAAGAACTGAGATGGTATGAATTTGATATGAGTTTTTCCTAGTGTGATTGAGTACCTTTAAAAATATCCTAATCCTACTGCAGGCTGTAGTGATACTCTAGTTCGAATACCACTACATAAACTCGACCTGCATGGGCCACCACTAAAAATGTATCACGACCCGCACCCACTGTGAGGGTACGAGAACGTAACAACGCCCAGCCTACGCCGCAGTGTCGGTGGTAGAATGCTGTCCTAAGTCAATCATCTAACAATACAAAGGTACCTGTACAGTATATACCCTCCGAATGAAGGTGACATAACAATATACAGTCTCAATCACATCTAAGGCAGAATGATGAAAAATAAAAGATAGATAGATACTGGAATAAAAAGATCCAAAGGATACAATCAGAGAGAGAAGTCTAAGTGTCTACTGCCATACAAAACAGAATATCCAACTCAATACAAGTCTCTAATACTGAAAATGAAAGAATATATACAATCAGATCTCAGAAGACAGAAATAGTAAAACCTAGACTAGGGTGCCTCAGTCTCTAAGCTAGTGGATCAGGCTAGAAATCTGGTCACACATGTCATCTACAGCTGTCCCATAGTAGGTGTCTATGCAGGCCTCTTCCTCATCCTCTGTAATATTTTCAACAGGTCCAGTCAGGACGGGAGCGAGCACAAAACATCTCACGCAGTTCATATCGAGTTAGGAAATATAAAGCATGCAATAGAGTAAAGTACATGAAACGCTGAAAGAAGAAGATATATGAAAAACAGTAGAGATTTGATAACAGGAAATATCTAAATATGATAAGTAAGAACTGTAAGGAATATGTGATTTTAGAGTACAATCTGGTTATGTAAACGGGCTAGAAAAATGCAATGGTAACTCCATTGTACGTGGGTGTACAATAGACATATACAATAGTTATACAATGTTGTACAATAGGATTTGAATACATAACCAATTCTACTCCCCCTCCCCAATCAATACACAAGGATCTACTCCAGTTACGTTATCTTATACAATAGTGTACAATGTTATACAATGGATGTACAATGTTATACAATAGTGTACAATGGTCTATCCCTGGGCTCATGTGATAATGAGAGTACAATATGAATAATGAGTATACAAGGATATGGGTATTCAATAAATACAATATGGAAGTGAAACGCACATCACAATATGTATCTAGTGAATACAAAGGGATAACATCCCAAAAGGAGATCCATATAGTACCAATCTGTGATAACAATCGTGTCAGCATCAAGTACAGTAATCTAGAGCAAGAATGTAAATCCAGACAAGTATGAAACGGTCAGAGAATGTACTCGCTGATAGCCTGAGTGTCTGAAGAGAATATACTGTCCGAGGAGGGGTGTCTGTCTCCTATAGAACAGTACAAGTCACAACAAGTCTAAAATGATAAAATGAAGCTCTACTATGCATTCTACATGAAACTAGGTCAATCGAGGCCAAAGTCAACTCTTGGTCAACTCTGGAAGTCAAACTAGGTCAGTCTAGTCTAAATAAGTCAAACTAGGTCTAAACAAGTCTAAATTAGTCTATACTAGGCTACATATCCTTGTACCCACACATATACATATCTATATACACTTATATGTATTTAACATAGGAATCTCAACCCACACATTACATTCACATATTTATACACACTATCTATGTAGGCTATACCTATATTAAATTACAAATCACATTGGTTGTATGTATATTATTTATATATATATACATGTATATACATAGAGAGTTAAAGAGGGAAAACAAGGCATATGTGTGTGTCTCATAGGAGTACATATGTGGGATAACTTGTGTGTAGTGTCCCAGTGAAGGGAAGTATCAGAACAGTGTATGTGTGGCAAAGGCAGTAAAGGGTGTCTAATGCCATGGGTATGTGACTTAGAGGACAGTGAGTAATGCATAGGTGTGTGAATGTGTAGAGGAGACATGGGCTAAGGTTGTGTGTGGTGTTTGCAATGGGTTGAATTGTGTCAATATATTTCAGATTTGTAAATAGGATGTGTCTATACATGCATTAGTTGTAGGGTGTTGTGTGTAATAGGGATAACAGTTTTCAGGAACAATAGGTAGGTTAATGTGTAATATAAAACAGTGGAGTGTGTGCATGTGTAAAAGATAGAGTGAATGAGTGTCATAGAGTGATAGGTAGAGATAAACAGTTGAATAGACCCAAACTGTTTCCAGTTTGAACCAAAACAGAGACTAA
Source organism: Iris pallida (assembly GCA_029216955.1). Lineage (NCBI taxonomy): Eukaryota > Viridiplantae > Streptophyta > Magnoliopsida > Asparagales > Iridaceae > Iris > Iris pallida. The sequence continues at coordinate 251,393 of JANAVB010043242.1, read as the reverse complement.
CAAACTCAGTTGATGCATGAATTGAATCAAGAGTTCAACAACTCAGTTAAAAACTCAAAAACAGTCCTAAAACTGGGAATTCTAAATTTGAAACCAACACACCCCTATTTCGATCCAAAATCAACACACCATAAGTAAACACCTAGGTACACATGTTAGGGTCCTAATTATATGTAATTAACAGTAATTAATGGGTAAAAAATGATGCCTAAGTTCAATTTTGTAAACTGGAATGAAAAACAGGAAACTCATTGATACACAGAAATTAGAAAAACCGGGAATAAGGGTAATCGAGTTTTAACAATACAAAATCAATTAAAATAGTAAAACAGTGGTTGGTAATGGACCTACAACATGTGCTCGTGTCATGTGATGTGTTTGTGTCCCAGCAAGAGGACACAAACGTGTCCAATCAATAAAAACACCCAAACAGTGCACTGAGGTACTGTGCAGTGTGCACAGGCTCGTGCACGTGTGCACGCGTGTCGTGCACTCGACACGACACGAGTGGGGTCTCGTGGTTGTGTCCACACCTAGCTAAGGTCTAGGTGCACGTGTCCAATCACCTGTATCGTGTCTACAGTGTCGCGTGTCCGATTAAACGTGCCGTATCAGTGGCAAAATACGACAGTGCACAGAACTGTGCAATCCCAGTGCACGTCGAATAACTCCCAAACTCGACCACGAATTGACACAAAATTTGGGGAGAGGGATGACAGAACATGCCCCAACAATCTCCCAAAATTTCATGTCGAGACAATTCGTGTCGTGTCCAAAAAGAACCCCGAGGTGCAGGGAATTCCTGTTCCCGCGCGCGCGCGTGTCCAAGTGCGCGTGCACGAGTGTCCTAGCGACACGAGACAAGCACGAAATTAGCTCAGAGCTACAGAAATGGATAAGCGACACCATAATACAAATTTCCATTTAAAAACAATTCGAAAATTAACACAAAAAGTTCTCTGTGGCATTTACACAAACACATCCAACAGTGCACTGATACGTGTCCTGTTAGGACACGAAACGACACGAAAACTTAGGGTTTCCTATTCCTATAGTTAGGTTAGGCCTAGGGTTCCCTAGAAATGCAATAAAACTAGAATTTCATGGTAAAAATAGGAAGTTACCTCTATGTATCAAAGTCTCCAAAAAGCTCTAAAGGAAGAGGTTCCTCTTGAGAGTCAAACTCCTCCAAATTGATTTGAATCTGAGAATAAGTTGTAAAAACAGCAAGAATACTCAGATTAAAACCTATTGCAATTTGTTTGGGAGAAAAAGGAGCAAAAATGGATTTTCTAGAGATTTTTGAAGTAGGGACATTACCTCTTCCTAAAGCTTGTTCTTCCTTAGAGGCTAGCCCTAATTCTAAGAGAATATTTATAAGGGGGAAATCCCAAGGAGGGTTAAGTGGCTGGACAAAATGTTAGGGTTAGGGTTGGGCACTTGGCTAATGGGCTTTGGGCTTAGTCATAAAACAAATGACTTAAAAATCACAAGTCATGACTTGTGGTCAAATCTTTCTATTCAAAACTCAATATTCTTAATTGTTTTCACTAACTAGAGTAAGGTTGACCTAACTTAACCTAGGTCTCATAATTAGTCAAGTCCAACTCAACTAGGGTTAGGTCACAAAGTCAAAGCTAGTCAAAGTCAACCTAGTCAACCCTCATTCAAACAATTCCAAAATAAATTCTAAAAATTCCCAAAAATTCAAATAAATCCTAAAATGACCAAAATATCCTCTAGGCTAAAATGTACTAATCAAACATCCTAATCACATGACTAGGCTCTAGGTCAACAGTCTCTAAGGCTACACTAGTCAATGCACCAAAATCATAAGTCATGATTTAAATAGTTTAAAAATGATTACAAATTACCAAAAATCATATTATTAAATAAATATCATAATTAAATAAATTAAAATACAAAATTTCAAAATTACCCTCATTTTAGAAAACTGGGTGTTACATCGCCTGTAAATGGAAACATCTCTCTATATGAGCTACTTTGATCAATCTACTAATGAACCTAGTCAGATTCAGCATGAATCCTTGACCGTGGTAACCAGGGATACAAGTCCTAGACATGATGCGAGACGAGAATGGTAGGCTACTTATCAAGACTGCTTGTCAAGCGTGCGTTGCGACGGGCCACTATCAAGATTATTCATGTCAAGTTGCTTGTCAAGAGTGCACCACGATGGGTCACTATTTATCATGTAAAGCCATGTTGTCATATCGTGTTCATGTAAAAGGGGAACTTGTATACCAAGAATTCACTTGGCCAAGAGTGCGCCACGGCGGACCACTAAAGGAATTATCGAAGAGGATATATGCCATGCTGAGATCGTGTTTGAGCTCAAAGCACGCACGTGGCACAGATAATAATATTATAAAAAGCTTTCATGCTAAGTAAGTCGTGTTTATGTGATCATGCCGTGATCATGGTTAAATTAAGACAAGTTATGCCTAAGATTCACAATCATCAAATCGGGTAGTCACAAGTTAGGCTGAGTACAAGATGCAAAACATTTAAAACATAAATAATATAACAATAAAAGAACATACAAGGGGGAAGGGTATGGGGGTCAAAAAAGCATGCGGCCAAGACATGCAATCCGTAGGACTGTAGCGGTCAAGGGATCATGCGGTCTGCAGGACCAAGACGGTCCGCATGACCAGAGGGGCCAAAAGACCATGCGGCCAGACTCATGCGGTCCACAGGACTACATGCGACCAAGACTCATGCGGTCTGCAGGACCAAGACGGTCCGCATGACCAGAGGGGCCAAGACTCATGTAGCCAGACTCATGCGGTCCGCAGGACTGCATGCGACCAAGACTCATACGGTCCGCAGGACCAAGACGGTCCGTATGACCAGTAGGGCCAAGACTCATGCGGTCTGCAAGACCAAGACGGTCCGCATGACCAGAGGGGCCAAGAGACCATGAGGCCAAATTCATGTGGTCCGCAGGACTGCATGCGGCCAAGACTCATGCGGCAAAACTGCTCATCTTCTCCAAAAATTCGAGAACGATGGCTATGGAACCCATAAACTTCAAACTTGCATAACTCGGCCAAAATAAAACAAAATCTAACTTTTTAAAGGTCAAATTTAGGTAAAATGAAATTATCTACCACATGAAAAACTAGATTTTAAAAACAAGCAAGTTTGATAGATCAAAATCAAGGAAAATCAAAAATGACATAAATTTAGATCTACAAGAAAATATCCACCAAAATCAAAAGTGCTAAGTACTAAAATTTCATAGATTCATATAAGAAAGACAATGAAACAAATAGAATTAGGTTCCTCAATGAAGCAAGTTGCACTTGCCTAGGCTCTCTAGGTTGGTGGGAGAGTAATGGAGAAGAAGGAGAAGAAATAAATGGAAGTAATGAAAAGAGAGAAAGGGGTGGTTGGATTTTATAAAGAGAGGGGATGGTTCAACATGTTGAACCAACCATCAAAATAAACCAAACCAATCCATCCAAAGCAAGTTAAGTTGGACCAATCCAACCTAAGGTCAACCCTAGTCAAGATACATCAAGGCAAGCCATAAAGAAATACGAAAATATAGTAAACAAAATACGGGTCGAAATTCGTATACTTATACTGGAATTACGTATAACGGAAAACGGAAGTGACAATAGGAGAGCGAAGCCATCAACTCATCAATTTTTAGGGGTAGTCCCAAAGGACTAACAAGCTTCATTATGGCTGAACCACTCCAAAGCCTAGGATGAAGGTTGGGAAACCGAATGCAAATAGGAACAGTCGTGAATAGCTCCCGTTCAAACTTAGATTCGCTAACCATCTGCACATTATGATTAGCCTACCATCAAAGGTCTATGGTCCTTGTTGTAAAACCCTCTCCAAATCCTTCTGCCCTTCAAATCAGATAAGAAAATATCCATTGTCTCTAGCACACAGATCAAAATGACCATTTGGTTTCCAGGTTCTGTTGATGTACACCTTGAGATGACCATAGTAAGGGCTCGTTCCCATTACATACATCATGAGTTTATGTTAATCAAGCTTCTACAGTCTCCGCTAGATCATCCTCTGAGATCACCGCCGTCTTCCGATTACCAATCATCTTTGGCTTCATATATTGGAGATAAAAACCATTCTGAACACAGTCTGGCTTACAAATGTCTGCCTAAGATACTGGAGTATCCCCCGACACGTATTGTTTGGCCGGAGCCCTCCTTGCCCGTGCCATTGGGGCTTCTCTAGATTTTTGTGGAAAAGCACCAGCGGAGGGTCCTTTATGTCCCCTAGCCACCTGGGATAGAGTGGCCCATCCTTTGCCTGCCCAAAAATTCAGTGTCCCAACTTTGGCTATGGGGTGCCCTATTCTGTCAACCACGAGCCGAATATCCTTGGCCGGTATAGTCGAAGTTGATGGTTCCCCTCCTTTTCGGCCGAAGAAATCCTCCCCCCCCCAATAACACCCTTTCCCTTCCTCCTCGCTGAGACCGTTTGCTACCCACCGAGATCCCCCTCTTGTCCTTCTGCCCCCCTCCTGTCGAACCATCTTGCCATCCATTTTTTTGCCATCTGCTATAGTGGTCATCAGGCCACCCGATGTAGTTTGGTTTGTATCAGCCTCCCTATGCACACGATCACCATCCTCGTCACCCAGATCCCCCAAATCGCCAGAGTCGCCTGGAGAAACCCTTGCCATATATATATATATATATATATATATATATATATATTATATGTGTGTGTGTGTGTGTGTGTGTGTGTGTGTCCTTGTCCAATGAGCACGGTAGTCAGATGAGCAAATGAGCACAAATGGTCTACACCATTAGACTGAACATTGCTTGATAAGGAATGGTTAGGATTCTAAATTTAATATAAATCCTTTGATTATACCAATATGTAAATTTTATTCCAATTTTTTTCTCTAAAATAATCTCTCTAGCTGCACCTTCTTCTCCGGAGGGGACGGGCACCTAAATTCTTTCCATTCTCCAATACCAAAATTTTCCCTCTTTTGCAAAAAAAAAAAAAAAAAAAAAATCTAAATCCTTTCCCTTCTCTCCGCTAAGGTTACATCTCTCCATGACAAATAAAACATTAACTTGGAGTTTCACGAATATAAGGACAAATTGTTAATTGATGTACCAAGAGCCATGATACCTATGAGTATTTGCTGATTCAATAAAACTGGTAACAGATAACGAGCAATTTGATTGACAGTGAAAAACAGCTACATAATAAAGTAATTTCATCTTTCATTGAAGTATTGGAAACCTTATGTTTTTACCACTGAAAGTTTACAGTCACAGGGTCCACGTTGAGCACTAAGGTGTTGTTTGGGAAGAGAGGAAAATGGTGGGAAAAAAATTGAGGCAAAAATGGGAGGAAAATTAAAAGTAGTGGTGTTTGGGAAGAGGGAGGGGAATTGAGGGAGAGGAATGTGGGAGAAAAATTCATGTGGGTCCCACTCAAAAATTTTCCTCCTAAAAGTGGGAGAAAAATGGAGAGAGATGAGAGGATTGTGAAATAAATTACCCAACTACCCTTCAATAAAGTAGTTATTAATTATGATTTAAAAAAATCAAGGACTAAATGGTAATTATATCTTTCTCCATAATAAATAAAATATTATTTTTAAAATTTTTCTTCCCCTACTTTTTGTTTATCCAAACAAGTGAAGGAAAAATTAATTTTACCTTCATTTTACTCTCCTCCATTTTTCTTTTCCTCAAATTTTCCTCTCTCTCTCCCTCCTAGGTTTCCAAACATAGCGTAAAGAAAACAACTAGGAGGGCCTGGAAGGAAAGAAGGATACTAAAATCAAGAGTACATTTTTCAGGATATTTTATTTTAGAGAAATTTTAAGTGGGACCCCACTTATTTTATGCTTATTTAAGGTACACGTCACACGTTTACATGAATGTATGACATCTCCCACTTTTGACTGCTTCAGTCCAAAACGAACGATCAACCTCTTTGACCAATTTTTTTGGACAAAAATATCCTCCTGTCTGTTGTCCTCTTCCCCACGTTAACTATCCGTCTCCTCCCGCCGTGCTCGGCCCTCCTCCACGGCGTCGCCCCCCCCCCCTCGCGCCATCACCACCACCACCACCATCACCATCACCACCATCATCACCAGCAGCGGCGGTGGGGGCTAGGGGCGGAACGGGAGGGGGGGGAGGGTGTCGGTGGTGGTGATGGTGGTGGTGGTGATGGCCGCGGGGGGGGGGAGGGGCGGGGGGAGCGGAGGCACGCCGACGAGGTGACGGAGAGGGGGGGGAGGGGCAGACACGGGGTGACGGGGGGAGGAGGGGGCAGCCACGTCTAACGGGGAGGGGGGGACACATAAAAGGAGGCGATGACATTTTCTTCCAAAAAAATTGGTCAAAGGGGTTGATCGTTCGTTTTGGACGAAAACCGTCAAAAGTGAAGGATGTCATACATTTATGTAAACTTGTGGGATGCATCCTAAATAAGTATAAAATAAGTATATGCCACTCAAAATTTCTTTTTATTTTAATGTCACTAGTATATCACCCGTGCGATGCACGGTTTGTATATTTAATACCATTTTATTTTAAAAATAAATAAATAAATGTTCTTGATGTTTATATAACATTTGAAATTAAAACAAAAGTTAGAATAAACTCAATTGTGAATTACATAAAAGATAACATTATATTAATATGATTATGAACGAATTAAATTTTAACAACGTAATTATCATTAGTAGTATTTGTGTAATTCACAAAATATCTTAGACCAAAATATATTAATATGATTATGAACGAATTATAACAATATATACCTCAACGTAAATAAAATTATACGATAAAGTCTATTTCGATGACATAAAAGATAACATTTGTCTGAATTACAAATTCTGAAATACTTCCTTATACACAACATTTGTTGTTGAATTATATTGATCTTTATCTTCACTGCATATTAAAATCTTCAATCCTTTCTTACTTGTTACCCTTGAAACAGCAACATATAACTGTCCATGACTAAAAACGGGATTCTTCAAGAAAAGTCCAACATGAGAAAGTGATTGACCTTGACTTTTGTTTATTGTCATTGCATAGGAAACAATCAATGGATACTGTCTTCTTTGAAATTTGAAAGGCAATCTTGGATCAGAAGGTGTCAATGACATTCTTGGAATCAAAACTTTATTACCAGCATTGTCTCCACAAAGAATCTTTGCTTCAAGAACACGATTGCCTAATTTTGTAATCAGCAATCTAGTACCATTACATAGCCCAGCTGAATGATCTATATTTCTTAATAACATTACTGGGGTACCAACTTTCAATTTTAACTCGTGATTCGGTACACCTGAACATTTAATACTATTCAAGAACTCTGGAGTGTGAACATCTGATAATAAGTCAACATTGGCATCTGACTTAGATGGACTATCAGAACTTAAATATGTGCTTACGTTACCAGAATTCAGTGAGATCATGTACTCATTTACAGACTCGACAACATCAAGAGTTGGCGCTAATATAGCTCTATCCTTCAAGAAATCTGGATCGATGACAAAATTCGCAAAAGAAGGATATGTGCTCTCAACAATTGTTTGCAGTGGATCATTTGCATTACTAAGTAAAACATCACTTGGAATATCGATACTTGCACAACCATCATTATGCCCTCCAAGTGTTCCATCTCCTATACTTGCAATCCATTCAGAAAACCGTTTGAGCTCTTCACTTTCAGATGTTATGCTACAACCTTGAAGTCTCATGTTTTTTGTCAACCTCATGACTTTGCAGTTTTGCCAAATATAAGAAGAATTTATAGTTGCATTAACTATATCTTGTCTACTACCTTTCGGAATTACAGGCAATATTTGACGAAAATCTCCTCCGAAGACAATTGTTTTTCCTCCAAATGGTGTCTCAGAACTGAGTGGATTGCTAAATTGCATTATATCTCTAAGCGAGCTATCCAACGCTTCAAAGCAATATCGGTGCATCATTGGCGCTTCATCCCAAATTATAAGTTTGCACCTAACAATTAGTTCTGCAAGTTGACTTCCTTGTTTGATATTTCATGTTGAATCCTCATTTACATTTATTGGAATAGCAAACCTTGAATGAGCTGTTCGTCCACCAGGCAACAGAAGTGATGCTATCCCACTTTAAGCCACATTTAGAACAATTTCTCCCTTAGATCTCAAGCATGCAGATAATGTTTTCCAAATAAACGTTTTTCCAGTACCGCCATATCCGTATAAAAAGAAAACACCACCATTTGTAGAATTAACAGCATCCATTATTTTGTCGTAAACATATTGTTGTTCATCATTCAAGCGAGCAAGTAGGTGTACGTGTTCTTCTGCTAGAGCCGCTCTATCATAATTTAATTCATCATGCACCAATCTATTTGTAGTATTTGATAAGGAGTCCATGTTTGGAAATGGCATTGATGAAAATTCTCGCAAACTTCTACCACAATTCCTCAATAACTTTTCAATCTCAACCAAAGCGTGATTTTGAATGTCATCCTCACTCATAAGCAAATCTAGAATTAAAGAGAGAAAGAATATGTTATAATTAATTTTAAAGCTATATTAACGATCAAATAATATGCAAAACACAAATTAAACTTAAAAATAGGAAAGAAACATTTTACCTTGGTCGTGCAACGCAATTCGTTGATTATATAAAACATCATCCGATAAGTATATCCAATACTTTTTCCAAAGTAATTCAGGTCGACTTATAGAGCCATATGACAATAATGTCACAAATAAATTTCTCAAAGAATATGCAGATGCCCAATAACTTACCTCAATAATACCATCGATATACTCATCATCATCCTCCAATAATCCTAAGACATAGCAACCTTCACGATATGACTCGTAATGAATACCATTGACTTTCTTAATATCATCATAGCATTTTGGTCCACGGACGATATTAAGAAGACATCTTAAATGGTACATCTCACCGCAACTAGGTGGAACATAAAAAATTCGACCTAATGAGAAACATTTTTTTTCTCGGAGTCCACTCTCTAGTCTTCTGTTTCCAAACAAACTTTTGTGGAAATTCTGCATATGTGAGACTTTTTGCCTCTGGATATCGCTTGTTCGCTTCAAACCAAGCTAAGAACATGCTTTCATTCATACTGGCACGATCAATAATGGTATCAATAACATCTGCGTCTGAGAAAATAATAGGCTGCTCGTCGGGTAAGTGAAAGCTAAGTCGCTCAACAGGAGGGTTCTTATATTGGATCTCAAAACCAAACAATCTCCATGCTGCCTCACAAGTAGAAATGTATCTACAATCGTAATACATGTTAATTTCATCAAATAGTTTTTTGGGTTCCTCCTTGTCTGTAGTTCTATAGAAGGATGCAGTTACACGATCATGTCCTTTATTCACATACTTGAACAAATATTTTATAGATCGAGACTGATTGCACCATTCAACATTCATATGACCTCCAAACTTCAACAATAGATAACGATTATGAGGCACTACAAATCGATTATCTAGTTCAACACCATTCTTTAAAATCGTTCTTCCATCATCTTTGCGTCTATATAATGGATATCCGTCTTCATCAACCAAAGTATTTTCAACAAATTTTTTCGGAAAATGCTTTGAGCAACGATCATCTAACATACATGGTGAATTCTTTCTTGCAGTACCACAAGGTCCATGTATCATAAAATCTCGCACTGCATTATAATAGGTAGGATCTGATTTTTGATCAGGAATTTCTGCTGAGATTATCTGATCAATATATTTACCCGATGGAAACTTATCTTATTTGGCTAGGAACAATAAAATATGAGCATGCGGCAACCCACGTTTTTGAAATTCAACCGTATATATAACTGAAAAATAATAGTAAACAAATAAATATTAAATTTATTAATAAAATACATGATTAATTACAAAAAATATGGCAAAATCGTTACCAGCTCTAACTGTTCCAAATATTTTATTATGCTTCAGATCTTTGATCAGTCCATCCAATTTCACCTTGAAAACCCTACATAATATATCTAGTCGATCTTCAGGATGAAGACCATTTTTTTCAACATATCAAAGTATTTCAGGCCATTTGGGGTTGCATGTAAATGTTATAAACAAATCCGGGTAACCAACCCATCTGCATATTGCCATTGTATCTTGATAATTTTGAATCATGTACCGAGCACCTCCTGTAAAAGAAGATGGTAGAATGACTCTTTTTCCTTGAGTAGTCGGATCTGTTTCACCTCGTAATAATGCATCTGTAAGACCTTTATACATCTCACACCGTAATTGTTTCTGATGCGTTCGAATAAATTTTAATCTTGCAGATTCAACCATTGTATAAGCATCAACCAAAAATTGTTGCATAAGTCTTTTAGTAGCAAATATGATAGAAGGCTCATTATCCCTTTCATACAGTCTATAAGCGAACCATTCTCTAATACTTACTCTCCTTCTTCCACCATTACCTCTATTTGTTGATTCAGATAATGTAATGTCTTCTCTATAACCATCTTCACCGTAGGGAAAGATCAAGGGGTAGTGTAATGCTAAATAAGAAGCATGTAACTCATTTATTCGTTGTAGGTTCCCAGCTTGTGTTTCAACCATAATATCTCTATCACCTAAGCATTCATCAAGATCTCCAACTATCAAAGCAGTCTTGATCAGCATATCCTGTGTGGTGAATATGATGTTGGGTATTGCATCCGAACAGTTGTTGTCCTGGAGATTTGTCCACGAGTCTTCCCCTATAGGTTTGACCTGGGCTAAGTAAGCGTTAGCTTTCTGGAGCACTTCGCTCAATGGGACACGAAGATCCTTGGAGTGCCTTAGGAACTAGTATAATGACAACTTTGTCGACGTATTAATTGTGCTAATATGTCAAAGTTGTAAGGTCTCTCTGTCCCTTGAGGTACATCTTTACGGAGCGGCCTGTTGAAGCGGGTTTCTTACGGCTTGGCCCTGTCTGCCGATGGAGGCTTAGATGGCCACGAAACATCAGTGGCGGGCAGCGTTGTCGCTTGAGGGTCTTCAACTGAACTACCCGGAGTGAGCTGGACTTGTGCCCCAGATCGGATAACAACGACCGTCGCTTCCTCAGCTTCGGTTGAAATTGTGTGGCAGGATCTGGACTTTCTGCCCTTCTTTTTGTTGGCTAGAGATGATACTGCCTGGCTAACTTTAGGCACTAAGTCGGGGTGCACCCACATGATCTCTCCTCTTGACATAGTGAGAGGTACCAAGCCAGTCGTCTGGACCCGGACGGAGGAAAGATTAGTAACCTCCATCATTACCCGGGGGATAGGTATTACCCCGTCTTGAGTGCTTGTTGGAGGGAAGTCGCCGAACTGAATTGACACCATGTTCGCCGCCACGGTAGCCTCTTCAAAGTCTAGCAATAGAGCTTTAGAGTCGATAAGATTCTGGATGTACCGCTTTAATTGAAAGCTGTCATGAGTGGCATGATGAACATAGCGGTGGAAATGGCATTATTTTGGGTCCTCTATCTCTGCCGCTCGGGGCTCGCGCCTTGGTGGAGGGAGTTGGATCCTGTCCCCTTGCAAGACCATGTCGAAGATAGGCTTGACATGACTATCTTCGAATGAGTAATTGACCTGGGGCCACTGAACTTCTGCCTGCTTTTGTTCAGGCTTCTTGGTCGTACCGGCAACCATGGCCTGTTTGACCTTATTGTCCCGGTTATTGGAGGTGCCATCAGTGTTGTTGTTATTGGAGGTGGTACCAGGATGTTTATTTTTGACCTCTCCATTCCGGATATGTAATTCCAGCTGGCGAGCCTTCTTTAACTTCGCCTTCGCATTGGTGGCGCTTATGATGAAGGTCGTCCAATCCCTGAACTGATCCTCACCCATCCAAAGGCTGATTGCGGGGAGCAACTTCTTTTGGTAGATTTCGATCAAGGAGCTTTCGGGATTGCCTTGGGGCAATCTTATTGCAGTTTGGCGGAACCGCTAGATATAGTTCGTCCCACAGAACGACGTCCATGAGGGATGACATTGTCACATCGTGTCCCACTTCGTAGAATCGTTCTAGGAATGTGTGCTTGAAGCCGTCAAAAAAATTGATGCAGTTGTCAGGAAGGTTGCAATACCAGTTGAACGCGATCCCCTCCAATGCTCCGATGAATAATTGTGTGAGGATGGCGTCACTATACGGCAAGTGGTCGGTAGTGACCTCGAAATAAGTCATGTACCGACTAGCAGAGGTCTTCCCGTCACATGAATCGATATGAAACGGCTTGTACCGTAGTGGAAAAGGCATATCTCTCCATGCAACGGGATACGACTTCTGTATTTTAAGGTCTCGAGAGGAGTCTCGGGCATTGAATATTGCCCGAACCTCCTAGACTTCCCATCTTGCTTCCCTGGCTTCATCTGCAGCTGAAGGAGCGGAGGCTCCTAGAGGATTGTCATCCAAAGGAGGAGCGGTTGTGTTGGAGTCCGCGTTGACTGCGGGTCCTAAGCTTGTTTGTCCAAACGTCCTTGCTGGTTGAGTCGGCAAGACAGCTTTGATTTTGTCTACTGACTTGACCAAGGACAAGAGCATGGCTAGACATTGTCAGTCAGTAGGCACCTTATGGTCAACGTCGGTCATAAAGACTGTCCACATGTGGGTGGAGGTGGAAGGGATCGTAGCAGAGGTGCTCTATGTGTCATACCCCTATGCCGAGAAATCGTCGGAGAATGTCGGAATGTCTTCTTCCTCGGACTCGGAAGGGGTGCTACCCCCTATGCAGGAAGCCACATCGTCTTGGCGAGGGCGGTCATCCTCAGGGACGTCCACATCTGCTGCATAATTCCAGTAGATTGCTACCCCCTGTGTATTCTCTTGGAACACCGGATTGTCGCATACTTTGAGGGGACTGCTACCCCCGGCCTCATCTACCCCCAGGGAGGTCTAGGATGCACCCCCAGGTGTTGGAAGCTTCTTTTTGGATCGAGTGCCTAGGTAGACACCCACTGTGGTTGTCGGTGGCAGTCCTCCAAACAAGAGTTTCCATGTAATGCTGGCGGAGATTACCGGGCTGGAAGAGTTTGTCCTCTTTCCTTCCTTGTCGGGAAGAACCTCCCGGGTTAAATTATAGGAGGCGACAGAAAATTCCTCGTCTCCCGAAATTTGCACCTGTTTCTGAAGTTGTTGTTGGAAAGGTGCTGGCTGCTGCAGTCGTTGGAAAATGGACTGCCGATCTTCAGGTGCTGCTGACTTGTCGCAGCAGCAGTTGATGATGACTTTGGTGCAACGACATCCCGAGAGGGGCTCATCGCATGCCAAGGTTGCTTCCTTCTCCTTGCGTTTGTGAGTAATCACCTCTCGTAAGTCGATAGCGGATTGATCTACCTTTGTATCCCATTTGTGGACTCAGGTATCCTGAGCACATGGGTGCGTAGGTATCATATTTTCTTTCTGATCTGAGGCTAGTAAAAGCACTTGCTCTCGATCGTTGGAGGGAGACTTTTGAGACCCACCCTGTCCGTTAGCCCTGGGGAACTAGATGCGGGTGGTTCTGTACAACTTTCCATCAGGAGCCCATATAACAGTTAACGGTGCCCGCTGACGGTCAGCAACTTGGACAGTTGACTGGGCTTGTTGGGCCCGTACTGCCCTAGACTTCTTTGACTTAGCACCCGAAGGCACATAGTAAAAAGTGTCCAGATTGATACATCCCACATTCTCAATGGGCCGCATGGAGTCGGTCCCGCATGAGAGACGGACGAACACAGAGCTTCTGACAGGACCGCATGAGACACTTTGTTTATGGCCAGGACTGGCTGCCGTATGGGCCATCTGCCTGCGGCCAGAGTTGGCTGCCGCATAGGCGATCTGCCTGCGGCCAGAGTTGGCTGCCGCATGGGCGATCTATCTGCGGCCAGAATTTTCTGCCGTATGGGCGATCTGTCTGTGGCCATAGTTAGCTGCCGCATGAGTTATCTGCCCATCTCTCTTATGCGGCCTCTTTCTCGTCTGCATAGATTTCCCTTGTGCCCCCAAAAAATCAGCATCATAGTGTTTTCCTTTGCTGGATTTGGGGACAGTGAGGTTATCTGCGGATTGGAGTCTTGATGACCGTCTTGGGCCGCTGAAGGATCTTCTTCGAGAACCTAGTCGGAGGCAACAGTTTTGTGCTTCGACATGTTATGGGCTCTCTTTGGGTTGGCTCGCTTCTGCGATAGGCTGTTGCTCCCTTCAGAGAGCATTTCTTCGAATGCTCGTTGGTCAAATCAAACCACGAGCATTTTTTGTGTGGAGCCGAGCTTGGATGCATCAAATTGCGTTATCAACTTCTCATTAGAGGAGAAGGATGTCCCTAGCAGAGTCGCCATCGTGTTTGCCATTAAATATCAAGCACAACAAAATTATAGATGAATTGAACCTGATTGTAAACTCGCTTGTACAAGAGAAAGCCTAGAAAGAAATCCTAGGAAACAAACTAAGTACAATTGTTTAGTTTTGATTCTGGGGGAGACGATAGAGGCTCGGGAAAGTGTAGCAAATCTGCCTTACTCCTTGGACTATCTGATGCGCTCCTTGCTCTTGAAGAAATTGCCCTTCGTGGGTTACCAGCCTTGAATTGCCAACCATTTGCATGGGTGTGGTACCTTGCTATTTATAGTGATTTTAGGATAAAGGATATTTTTGGGCCGCATAAAGGGCTACGTGGCCACGTGTCTCTCACAGCGCACAAAGACTCGATCTCGGGCTGCCAGCTGGTGGGGGTTGTTGAAATTTTATTGTAGCAAATCTGGGTGGTTGAGACTTAGTCAGCCTGCCACGTGTCTCATCGCAAGATAGGATCAGTCTGCTTGAGTCATTTTGAGCCGCATAGGCCTTTCAGTGTTCGGCCATGCTGGGCCGCATAAGACTCATGCGGCAGTCTTCCTTAGTCCGTATGTAGCTTGGGGACTTTTGAGCCGCATAGGTTCTATGTTCTGGGTCGCATAAAGCTCATGCGGGACAATTGCAGTTTCCTCCGGCCGCATGAAGCACATAGATTGAGCCGCATAAAGTTCATGCGGCTCGTGTCGCAATCCTTTTGGCCGCATGACTATGTCCAGTCTGGTGGTGTAACATTTTGTCTGATCATGTCTTATCTTCTTCTTTTTGTCAGAGTGTCAGAGCTGTCAGAGCTGTCAGTCTTGTCGATTTTGACAGAGTTTGTCAACTTTATCAGAAGGGTTGATCAGCTTTAGTCGCATAAGTAACTTTTTTTTTCTGCTGCACAAAAATCAGTCTGGTGAAGATGGGCCACAGGGGGCATGCTGAGTCTGTCATGCGGCTCTTCTTTATGCGGGTCAATCGGTTCTAGGGTACTCATGCGGTCAGTTGTGATCCGTATGAACCCCATATTTTCCATGCTTCTACAGTTACTTTTACGAAGTAACAACTGTAAGATGTGCTGAGGTTTCTGCTAATGCATAGAGTCACTAGCAGTGCCTGCGCGCAGTACAATTTACGAATTACCTGTGCGAATGCGGAATTAGAGAAGATAGCCGCTAAACTTTTCTATCACGAACGGAGGCGTTAGGCTCTGACTATCAGGATTGATGAGATTGAAACAGAGATTGAAGAGGCGAACGATGTCGAAGAAGTTCAAGTCTGCCATTGGACAACCTTGAAGGAACACTATAAGATCCTTCGGGACCAGATTCGGTAGCTGGAAGAGGCATTGGCCTTCGTCGAGAGAGAGATGGGGAAGTCAAGAGACCAACGGGAGGTCCTTCGCCAACGATCCGAGACCTAGCTCGGGAGAGGAAAAGCAATGTCGTTTATCAGACAAAACTAAACATTGCATAATAGAAACTTTTCCAGCTCGAGGATGAGCCCGCCCGACGATAAGAGGCAGAGCGTCGAGCCAAAGAGTTGGTCGGCCCCCAGGTTGCTCTTTTGAGGAGTCGACTGAAAGAACTCATGCATCGGTCGTCGCAATTCTAATGCCTTTCGTCTCTCACTTTTGGGTTTTGTAGTGAAGAAAGACTTTTCTTTTTCATGAATTAACACTTTTAGTTTTGCTTCTTTACTTTCCCATTTACTGTGAACATTCTGTACAATAATGAGAATTCCCTCAGAGGTAATATAACATGATGGGATGGAGGTAACTCTACTGGGGATATGTTGTTTACTCAGAGGTAATATGGATATGGTAAACATAGAATTTTTGCGGTAGAATATTTCTTACTCAGAGATTATATGGACATGGCAAGGATATATTCTACGGATGTATTGAACGACTCAGAGGTAGTACTCAGAGGTAATATGGACATGGTAGACATGAACTTTGTTGGGGCATAGAAAAACAACTCAGAGGTAATATGGACATGAAATATTTTCTACTAGGGAAATAAGGAAGGGATGAATCCATTAATAGAATTCATAAAATTCACATGGGATGTGGAAATCTATGCCGATTTATGCATCAGACATAGTATTTCTTGAGGAATTTACCATTGACCGGCATCATCAGCAAATCGTCGTTAGGTTGGCCAACCAGTAAGCACCATTGGAGTAGACCGTCTTTATAACGAACGGTCCTTCCCACTTGGGCTCAAACTTCCCAGCTGTTTGTAAGTCATCACCATCAGTCTTCGAACTGATAAGATGAGGTCACCCACTTGGAATGTCCTCTCCCAGAACTTTTTGTTGAAGGCCCTGAAAATCCGAGCTTGATAGAGTTCGGTACGTTGTTGAGCCATCTTGTGCTTCTCGTCCAACGCTTCAAGCTTCTACAGACGATGGCTTTGATTGTCTTTGACTGTCAGCTGGTTAGTTATAGCCATCTGTAGGGACGAAATCTGGATTTCTAGAGGAAGTACCATCTCGCTTCCGTAGATAAGTGAGAACGACGTATTGTCAGCGATCGTACGGTAATCCCATTGACACTCGCCAAGCTTCTCGTTCCATTCGCGCTTATTGGAAGATATGACTTTCTTGAGCAACTTAACAATTGTCTTGTTAAATGCTTCTGCTAGTCCATTCACTGCAGGATCGTAAGCTATTGATGCTATATTTTGTATCCGATTCTTACCACAGAACCGATGGAATGCATGGCTCACGAACTGAGGGCCATTGTCGTGGATAATCCTTCGAGGAACTCCGAAACGATAGATGACGTGATGCTTAACAAAGCTAATCACGTTCGAGGTTTTCACCTCAGCTAGTGGCATTGCTTCCGCCCACTTGGAAAAGTAGTTGGTGATGGCGAGGATGAAACGGTATCCTTCGGGGGACGGAGTGTAACTCCTCTTCCCGGATTTTCAAAAAAAATTGAATTTCGTTATAATTTTCAATAGGTATTTGGTTATCAATTTTGATATTTCAAAAGATTGGGTTGAAAAATGGTTTTGAAAATCATAAAGTATTGTGAAACCATAAAAAGATTTTTACCAAGTATTCTTAAATTTAGTTTCTGGGATTATAAAAATATTTTTACAATTATTTGACGATATCGACTATTTTAGAAAATATATTAGATAATATCAAAACATATTTTGATTAGGATTTGATTATATATAATTTAAGTTAATTGGTAATATCAAACATAAATTTAACTAATTTTGCAAACCATTTATTAAGATTTGAATGACTAAGTCACTTGATAACATTAAAGGTTATTTTAGAGTTATTATGTTGATTGTTTAATTGATTGATTCTTTCAACCAATATTCTAATTTTCTTTAAATATTCCAACCCCAATCAACATGTATAGTATTACTCATCTAAATCTTTGGATAATCGATTCTAAGTCAAACAGAGTTTAAATCCTCTCTATCCATATCCCTACCTCTATCTCTGGCCTTTGAATTTGTGAAGAGATAAGCACAAAACCACGAAATCAAACCCTTTCCATTCTTTGCTCTCCTGGAATATATATATATATATATATATATATATATATATATATATATATATATATATATATATATATATATATATATACGCAAAGGAGAAATCACTTCCTCTCGACCTAAAAAATCCTTATACTTCCTACTACTAGTACTGCTCGACATCTCTTCTATCCATCTTGGCCAGAGCCTCGCCAAGCCGACGGAGTCAGAAATCAATCAACATCAGTTCAAGGGTAGCTCAGTTGTGGTCGACACCATTGACACCGCTCCTGTGCGCCAACGCTATCGTAGACCGCCTTTGTAAGCCCCTGTTTTTCAAATTTTATTTTAATTAGTGCTAATTAATTTTTAGTGTCAATTTTAGCCTTAAAATAATTATTTAGATTTTTAGGAATTTTTCTAGAATTTTTAAATAATTTTTAAATGAGTTTTATATATTAAGAATATCACTTTGTAATTTATTTAAATATTTTAATACCATTTTGTAAATTTTAGAATTGTTTTAATGTAGATTTGTAATTTCTTTAAATGTTTTAAATGCGGAATGCAAATTCTATTTTGCATTTAGCTACTGTTGGGGCCTTTCTGTAAAACCTAAAACTATGGGGGCCTAGTTGCTAACCTACACTACTCCCCCCCCCACGACCATACTCTCTCTCCCCTCACCCACTCCGCTGACCGACGACCGCCATCACGGCCTGCCCCCCGCCCTTTCCGGCTGCCCCCCGACCGCCTCAACCCCTTATTTAAACCCCCTCACCCCCCTCAGCTCGACCACCCCCACTTCGACCCACCACAGCCACCGCAGCCCCGTCCTTTCCCCAAACCCTAAGCCCTAAAACCCTAGCTCCGACGAACTTCCCCGACCAGCCTCCACAGTTGACGTCGTCGCCCTCGACCACCACCATTCGACGTGCCCGGCCAAGACGAACGCGTCGTGCCCCGAGCGCCACCGTCCCGACCGCTCCTCCGCCCGCCAGCACCCTCAAATCCCTCCTTCGATGCCCGACACGTGAGTAACAGAGCTCAGTTCGTGTCGTCCGTGTCCCGAATCCACGTGCGTGGTTCGCAAGGACACGGGGACACTAGTCCAGTGTTTGGACACATGAATTAGTGTTCGTGCGTGTCGTGCATAGCACGGACATGTAAAATCCTGTGTCCTTAACTGTCCGGACACAGGATCGACTTTATTTTTTTTATGTATTAATTAACCTAACCTAAATAAAATAAACCTAAACCCTAACTCTAACACAACCCTCGGGCTGACCCCCTGGCTAGCTCGACCCTACTTAAACCCCCCCTGCGCGCTCTCTGGCTCGAGTTCGAGCCCCCTTGCTGTTCTTTTATTTTCTTTTTTTTTTTCCTTTGTTTTTATTATTTATATATATATACTTATATATATGGATATATATATATATATATATATATATATATATATATATATATATATATATATATATATATGTATGTATTATTATATATACTGTATTTATATATATATGCTGTATTTTTATATATAAATATATATTTGCATTTATGTACATATAGGTATATATGTATATATTTTCATGTGTATATATATTATTATATATATATATATTAATATATATATGTATACAATATTTGTATATGTATATATACTTTATAATTAAGTATTTCTTATATATATATATATATATATATATATATATATATATATATATATATATATATATATATATATACTTTTAACATATATATGTATATATTCATTTTGTATAATTTTACCTTATTAAAATATTAATATTTATTTTGTACTTTTACCAATTTGTATTTTAGTGTATTTAAATTACTGCAACCATTTGGTGTCCAAGTCTAGCATGGGTTTTTGGGCCCAAATGTGTTTTCACACATTCAAGACCTGTACAAGTCATATTGGACTTGATTCATGGCCTTGGGTCCTGTATTTGAACTTTGGTTCAAATTATGAACATGGACAAAATACGCAGATAATTAATTATTTAATTTCAATTGTGTGCAATGCTGTTTTTGGATTTCTATAAATACTTAAAGTATTGCTAAAATTCTGGAAAAATAGTATTTAGATACTATGTTAATTTAGCTAATTTATTATAATTTTTATAGTATTTAATTTACAGTTTTGCCACTAGTTTGGCATATGAAACCAAAAACTCTTTTCTGTATACTTAGGAAAACTGATTTTTATAAAATAGTTGTACTGGTTAATAAATTTCAGAAAAATTATAATAAATTTCTATGATTAACAAGGATCATTTTGGTACTTTACTTTGAGTAAAAATAAGTTTTTTGTCTATCTCAAAAATTGTTAAAACACAATGATCATTTGATTTATTTATTGATTAATTACGACTTGTAACTTTTTGTGCTATTTTGAGTTTTAGCCGTATTGAACCTCACCCCTCACTAGTGTAAAGACCCTAGAAAGATAGTTAAAGTAGTGTGTCACCCCACATTGGTGTCCTATGCTAAAATCATCATTTTGGCTAGGTGCCCAGTCACAAGTCGTGTTTCACCAATTAGTGTCTTAGTATTTTAGCTTAGTGTAAAAACTAAGTTTATGTATTTATTTCTACAGTGACGAGTTACCAGACATCTATAGCACTTTTATCGCAGCTTGCTTTGCTAGAGGCAAGTACTTTCTATAAACTTTACATACTGTTACATAAATGAACTGTAAAACCAACCATGTTAAATGCTGATCCTTGGGGTAGCAAGTTAAAATGTCACATGTTGTACTTTCCAATACTACCATGCTTAGAACAGTCTTTATGTAACTCTCACATGATTAGAATATGGGTTATGGGAAAACTGACAGTTGAGTACGTGATCATGACCCCCCTATAGTAGCGAGCGAGGTCGCATTTTATATGCATACCTTGCCGCAGGCCATTATCCCGCATTTCTGTACGGATGTACACCTATGCTTCTTAACTTGTACGTATGTACATTTCATTTACATATACCACAGTACATTGTACATCTATTGACCGATCACGTACTTGCTATAGTTTTAAATATTACATATACATCTGTCTCTATGACATATGTGTCCTTGCCATGATAGACTATGTGATGCCATATTTCCAGTTATTCCTCTCATGTTCATTTCCATGTTTCATATGCTAGTTTATTAGATTCAGTACTTGCTCCCGTCCTGACAGGATAACGTTGTAGGTGTCCTTACTGAGGAGGAGTTACTCTGCGACTCATATTATGGAGATACTGCCGAGGACCCGGCTTTGCCATACGAGGATGTTCCTGCGGGGAGACTCGTCTAGTTTGCATAGCTGTTTGGGATATTTAGTGTAGTCATGTATTAGGCTACATATTTTGTAACTGGACATGTATCCAGTTTTACATTTCAGATCACTTGTACTTTGGACTTATTTCTATATATGAGACGACTTTTGTGTTTGGAGCATTTATGACTTTTTCCACTTATAGAACTGTTAGCATATTTAGTCTTATCATGTTGTCTTTAGAACAGCTCACTACGTTTTATCTCAAGCGTAGGCTGGACATGACTCGGCCCGGCCCAACAATTTGGATAGCGGGTCGTGACATGTTTTTAGTGGTGGCCCATGTAGGTCGAGACTAAATTGTTTGGTTACGTTATTGTACCAAGCATGCCTGCAATTAGGAACTTAAGGTAATTAGACAACATTAGAAATGACGCTTAGAACACCTAGAGGAATGCTAGGATTGCAACATAGGAAATACATCACATATTTGCTATTATAATTAGATTTTCTTGTCTATGATTGCTTACTTTAAAACAAGTCCTTATAAGTCCTTTTTTGTAATTTAGATGGTGCTTACTCGTTCATCCCAGTATGTTACACCCGAGAATGGGGCCCTCCTTATCCAGTCAGCTAACCAGTCGACTGATACACCTTCACCTACCACACTCCCCCACTCCACAAATCTACAAACCCAGATACCACAACCACCTTCCACCTCACATGCCCAGCAGGACCCGATACTTCCACCACCCCCTATCACCATACCTACCCAGGCTTCCGTCAAACTCGATGGGAACCAGCTGCTCACTCTGATTCAGGGGTTCTTAACAATCTATCAGGAGCAGACTACCCTACTCCGCCAGAGCATGGAGCGTTCTGAGGGACGTCCCGTGGTCCCACCACATGTAGAGCCACGGCAGAGAGCGGGGACGATCAAGGACTTTATGGGTCTGAATCCCAAGGAGTTCTCAGGGACTGAGGGCATAGTAGTAGCAGATGACTGGCTAGACTCGGTAGAGAGGAAGCTTCTCGGAGTCAGGATGCCGGATGACCTCCTGGTCGAGGCAGCAGGATTTCTGCTGATAGACTTGGCAGGAGTTTGGTTCCGGAATGAGCCGTTGTTTGCGAGAGGGAGAGCCACTTGGGATCAGTTCAAGACCCAGTTCAAGAAGAAATTCTTCTCGACCACTGCTAGAGTAGCCATGGGGCTACGATTCCAGAACATCCAGCAGGGGAACCGTTCTGTTGATGACTATGCGGTAGAGTTTAGTCGCCTGAGCCGTTTTGCTCCTAGTCTGGTTGCAGATCCAGAGGAGATGACCCGTAGGTTTTTCCATGGTCTAATTCCAGACATTGGCATTCTTATAGTGGCAAACGGTACGAATGACTACTACCAGAGCCTAGAGTTGGCCCGGAGCATAGAGGAGCGTCTTCTGTCTAGCAAAAGGCCGGCTTCTGTACATCATGAGGGGCCGTCCAAGCGTCAGGCTTTCCAGCAGAGAGAACCGACGCCGCACCAGCAGACTTATCGTCCCCCTACACCACATCATCAAACCCCGCCAGTTAGAGCCCCGGGACCCCGACAGCAGCAAAGGGGAGCCATATGTTCTTTCTGCGAAAGACCAGGGCACGACAACTCCATTTGCAGGAAGAGGTTGAAGCAGTGCTTAGTTTGTGGGTCTGCCACCCATCAGATTCGGGACTGCCCAGTAGCGAAGCCTAGAGGACTGCTCCCGACTCAGCAGCAGAGGTTTGGACGGCATCTGCAGTAGCAGAAAGGACCTCAGAGGAAGGTTTACAGCCTAGCCCTTGAGCCGGAGTCGGAGCAGGTTTCGGAGCCAGATTACTTAGCTGACGTCATCACAGGTCATATTTATTTGCATACTTTTCTAGCTCTATGCTTGTTCAATTCTGGTGCATCTCATAGCTTCCTGTCATTAGAGTTTATGCATGAACATCACTTAGTATCTACACCTACTGCAGAGATTAGTAGAGTAATGACGGGAGGAGGACCAGTACCTATTAGAGCTAGCTATCGATGCTCTATTACTATAGCCGGGAGAGAGTTTGAGGGGCGATTCTTTGTGATGCCGCTCCCCGGTTATGATATCATATTGGGGATGGACTGGCTTAGCTATGCCCATGCATCTATAGATTGTCATAAGGGTAGTATTTTGTTCAGTCCCCCGGGCACAGTACCATTCAGAGTCAGGAGGACAGGGCCGGAGATCAGCCTAGAGCCGAACTATTGTGCGACAGTCGGGGACGTAGCACCGCTACACCCAATCATTAGGGAGTTTATGGATATATTCCCAAAGGATCTTCCAGGACTTCCGCCTGACAGAGATGTGGAGTTCACTATAGATTTTGTGTCGGGTTCATCACCAGTATCCCGGGCTTGCTATAGAGTGAATCCCAAGGAGGCCATAGAGATGAAAGAGCAGATTGATGACCTGTTGAAAAAGGGTTTCATTCGATCTAGTGCTTCTCCATGGGAAGCGCCAGTGCTCTTTGTGCCTAAGATGGATGGTACAGTCCGGTTGTGTATTGACTACCGGGCCTTGAATGCCATCACCATCAAGAACAAATATCCTCTGCCCAGGATAGATGATTTGTTCGACCAGTTGAGCAGGGCAAAGGTGTTTTCCAGGATAGACTTAAGATCCGGGTACCACCAGGTGAAGGTTAGGGCAGCAGACATCCAGAAGACGGCGTTCAACACGAAGTACGGGCAGTACGAGTTTCTGGTGATGCCATTTGGTCTCACAAATGTGCCAGTTGTCTTTATGAATTTGATGAATAAGACATTTCACCAGTATCTGGATAAGTTCGTCGTAGTATTTATCGACGACATCCTGATATACTCGAAGATGCCAGAAGAGCATGCAGAGCACTTGTGGATAGTTTTAGGGATTCTGAGGCAGGAGAGATTGTTTACCAAATTGCCGAAGTACGAGTTCTTTTTAGACCGAGTGGAGTTTCTCGGCCATGTAGTTACTGGAGATGGAATCTCGGTGGATCCCAAGAAGATTGCTGCAGTTGAGACATGGAAGGCTCCGACGTCAGTTTCAGAGATCAGGAGCTTTCTGGGTTTAGCAGGCTATTATAGAAAGTTCGTCCAGGACTTTGCTAGGATAGCTGAACCCATGACGAAGCTGACGCGGAAGGACGCAGAGTACATTTGGTCAGAGGACTGCCAGACAGCATTTGAGAAGCTGAAGAGGAGGCTGACGATCG
Source organism: Iris pallida (assembly GCA_029216955.1). Taxonomy (NCBI): domain Eukaryota; kingdom Viridiplantae; phylum Streptophyta; class Magnoliopsida; order Asparagales; family Iridaceae; genus Iris; species Iris pallida. The sequence continues at coordinate 227,030 of JANAVB010043242.1, read as the reverse complement.
CTCCAGTTCTGACATTACCTTCAGGTTCTGGAGGTTTCACCATATACAGCGATGCTTCTGGGAAGGGACTAGGATGTGTCCTACAATAGCATGGGAAAGTGATTGCTTATGCATCTAGGCAATTGCGGACTCATGAGAGGAATTATCCTACCCATGACCTCGAGTTAGCTACGGTGATCTTTGCACTCATGTTATGGAAACATTACTTATACGGAGAGCGTGTGGAAATTTTTACTGACCACAAAAGCTTGAAGTATGTGTTTACGCAGAAATAGCTGAACATGAGGCAAAGACGATGGTTGGAGTTGATGAAAGACTTCGACATCGATTTACAGTATCACCCCAGGAAGGCAAATGTGGTGGCGGATGCGCTGAGCAGGCATCCGATGGCATGGTACCTGATGATTGATCGGCATTTGTTGGAGGATCTAGAGAAGCTCGGCATCGAGCTAGTTCGGCCAGGATCAGTGATACAGATGATGGCACTTGACATTCAGTCAGGTTTGATGGAGCAGATCCGGGAGGCACAGCCTACAGATGAGAGCCTTCACAGACTTCGAGCCCAGGCTTTAGCTGGATTGCTGGATGACTTCACTATAGTAGTGGATGGATCCTTGAGGCATGGCAGCCGATTGTGCACGCCGAACGGAGAGCTGGTAGAGGCAGTCTTGCAGGAGGCGCACCGATCGAGATATTCTATTCACCCTGGTGCTAACAAGATGTACCGTAACTTGCGGAAACATCTTTGGTGGCACGGGATGAAGAGGGATGTATCACGTTTCATCTCGAGATGCCTAGTTTGCCAGCAGGTCAAGACGGAGCGCCAGAGGCCACCTGGTTTGTTGTAGCCGTTACCCATTCTCGAGTGGAAGTGGGAACATATTACGATGGACTTCGTCTCAGGGCTTCCTCGTTTCCAAGGAGGGAAGGATGCCATTTGGGTCATCGTAGACAGGCTGACGAAGTGTGCGCACTTCATACCCTTCAAGGTGGGGCTTTCTACCGAGAAGTTGGCGGAGCTATACATGCAGTTTGCCTATACGGAGTGCCAGTGAGCATCGTATCGGACAGAGACAGCAGATTTACATCCCACTACTTGAGGAGCTTGCAGGAGGAGTTGGGCAGTAGGCTCAAGTTAAGTACGGTGTACCACCCGCAGACAGATGGGCAATCCGAAAGGACGATACAGACACTAGAGGATATGCTGAGGACCTGCGTGCTGGACTTCGGAGGATCATGGGAGAGCCATCTGCACTTGGTAGAGTTTTCATACAACAACAGCTACCAAGCCAGTATCGGTATGTCTCCTTTCGAGGCGCTATATGGACGACGATGCCGTACACCGCTCTTCTGGGATGATGTTGGAGACAGAGTTATGCTTGGGCCAGAGATGATCACGGATGCAGCAGAGAAAGTCGGGATGATCAGAGACAAGCTCAGAGTAGCTCAGGACAGGCAGAAACACTGGGCTGATGCTAGTCGCAGACCGATGGAGTTCGCAGACGGTGATATGGTGCTAGTGAAGATATCACCTACCAGAGGGACGATCCGGTTCGGACGAGGAGGGAAGCTGAGCCACAGATACATCGGGCCGTTCGAGGTACTTGGCAGGATCGGAGAGGTAGCTTACAGGGTTGCACTTCCACCCAACCTAGCAGGAGTTCACGATGTCTTTCACGTATCTCAGCTGAGGAGATATGTTCCAGACCCCAGTCATGTGCTAGATCATTCAGAGTTAGAGGTCGGACCGAGCCTTACAGTTTTTAAGCAGCCAGTAGAGAGATTAGACAGGAGAGAGAAGAGGCTGAGGAACAAGGTTATACCCTTAGTACGAGTATCTTGGAGCCATCACTCTCCAGGTGAATCTACTTGGAAGAGGGAGTCGGACATGAGGGAGAGATACCCTTACTTGTTCGATCCAACCGCTGCGAGGGAACCAGCCGTTCCCACTTGATACCTTAGAGGTTAGTTTCGATCATAGCCTTTGTCATTGTTGCATTGCTTGCTATGTTAGAGTATTGTATGGTCTTCAATCCTTGTGAATTTCGAGGATGAAATTTTTTAAGAAGGGAAGACTTGTAAGCCCCTGTTTTTCAAATTTTATTTTAATCAGTGCTAATTAATTTTTAGTGTCAATTTTAGCCTTAAAATAATTATTTAGATTTTTAGGAATTTTTTTAGAATTTTTAAATGATTTTTAAATGAGTTTTATATATTAAAAATATCACTTTGTAATTTATTTAAATATTTTAATATCATTTTGTAAATTTTAGAATTGTTTTAATGTAGATTTGTAATTACTTTAAATGTTTTAAATGCGGAATGCAAATTCTATTTTGCATTTAGCTACTGTTGGGGCCTTTCTGTAAAACCTAAAACTATGGGGGCCTAGTTGCTAACCTACACTACCCCCCCCACGACCACACTCTCTCTCCCCTCACCCACTCCGCTGATCGACAACCGCCAGCACGGCCTGCCCCCGCCCTTTCCGGCTGCCCCCCGACCGTCTCAACCCCTTATTTAAACCCCCTCACCCCCCCTCAGCTCGACCACCCCCACTTCGACCCACCACAGCCACCGCAGCCCCGTCCTTTCCCCAAACCCTAAGCCCTAAAACCCTAGCTCCGATGAACTTCCCCGACCAGCCTCCACAGTTGACGTCGTCGCCCTCGACCGCCACCATTCGACGCGTCCGGCCAAGATGAATGCGTCGTCCCCCGAGCGCCACCGTCTCGACCGCTCCTCCGCCCGCAGCACCCTCAAATCCCCCCTTCGACGCCGGACACGTGAGTAACAGAGCTCAGTTCGTGTCGTCCGTGTCCCGAATCCATGTGCGTGGTTTGCCAGGACACGGGGACACTAGTCCAGCGTTTGGACACGTGAATTGGTGTTTGTGCGTGTCGTGCATAGCACGGACACGTAAAATCCTGTGTCCCTAACTGTCCGGACAGAGGATCGACTTTATTTTTTTTTATGTATTAATTAACCTAACCTAAATAAAATAAAACTAAACCCTATCTCTAACACAACCCTTGGGCTGACCCCCTGGCCAGCTCGACCCGACTTAAAACCCCTCCCTGCGCGCTCTCTGGCTCGAGTTCGAGCCCCCTTGCTGTTCTTTTATTTTTTTTCTTTTTCCTTTGTTTTTATTATTTATATATATATACTTATATATATATGTATACATATATTTGTATATATATATGTATTATTATATATACTGTATTTATATATATATGCTGTATTTTTTATATATAAATATATATTTGTATTTATGTACATATAGGTATATATGTATATATTTTCATGTGTATATATATTATTATATATATATTAATATATATATGTATACAATATTTGTATATGTATATATACTTTATAATTAAGTATTTTCTTATATATATATATATGTACTTTTAACATATGTATGTATATATTCATTTTGTATAATATTACCTTATTAAAATATTAATATTTATTTTGCACTTTTACCAATTTGTATTTTAGTGTATTTAAATTACTGCAACCATTTGGTGTCCAAGCCTAGCATGGGTTTTTGGGCCCAAATGTGTTTTCACACATTCAAGACCTGTACAAGTCATATTGGACTTGATTCATGACCTTGGGTCCTGTATTTGAACTTTGGTTCAAATTATGTACATGGACAAAATATGCAGATAATTAATTATATAATTTCAATTGTGTGCAATGTTGTTTTTGGATTTCTATAAATACTTAAAGTATTGCTAAAATTTTGGAAAAATAGTATTTAGATACTATGTTAATTTAGCTAATTTAGTATAATTTTTATAGTATTTAATTTACAGTTTTGCCACTAGTTTGGCATATGAAACCAAAAACTCATTTCTGTATACTTAGGAAAATTGATTTTTATAAAATACTTGTACTGGTTAATAAATTCCAGAAAAATTATAATAAATTTCTATGATTAACAAGGATCATTTTGGTACTTTACTATGAGTAAAAATAAGCTTTTTGTCTATCTCAAAAATTGTTAAAACACAATGATCATTTGATTTATTTATTGATTAATTACGACTTATAACTTTTTGTGTTATTTTGAGTTTTAGCCGTATTGAACCTCACCCCTCACTAGTGTAAAGACCCTAGAAAGATAGTTAAAGTAGTGTGTCACCCCACATTGGTCTCCTATGCTAAAATCATCATTTTGGCTAGGTGCCCAGTCACAAGTCGTGTTTCACCAATTAGTGTCTTAGTGTTTGCTTAGTGTAAAAACTAAGTTTATGTATTTATTTCTACAGTGACGAGTTACCAGACATCTATAGCACTTTTATCGCAGCTTGCTTTGCTAGAGGCAAGTACTTTCTACAAACTTTACATACTGTTACATAAATGAACTGCAAAACCAACCATGTTAAATGCTGATCCTTGGGGTAGCAAGTTAAAATGTCACATATTGTACTTTCTATTACTACCATGCTTAGAACAGTCTTTATGTAACTCTCACATGATTAGAATATGGGTTATGGGGAAACTTACAGTTGAGTACGTGATCATGACCCCCCTATAGTAGCGAGCGAGGTCGCATTTTATATGCATACCTTGCTGCAGGCCATTATCCCGTATTTCTGTACAGATGTACACCTATGCTTGTTAACTTGTACGTATGTACATTTTATTTATATGTACCACAGTACATTGTACATCTATTGACCGATCATGTACTTGCTACAGTTTTAAACATTACATATACATCTGTCTCTATGACATATGTGTCCTTGCCATGATAGACTATGTGATGCCATGTTTCCAGTTATTCCTCTCATGTTTATTTCCATGTTTCATATGCTAGTTTGTTAGATTTAGTACTTGCTCCCGTCCTGACAGGATAACGTTGTAGGTGTCCTTACTGAGAAGGAGTTACTCTACGACTCATATTATGGAGATACTGCCGAGGACCCGGCTTTGCAATACGAGGATGTTCCTGCGGGAAGACTCGTCTAGTTTACATAGCTGTTTAGGGTATTTAGTGTAGTCATGTATTAGGCTACATATTTTGTAACTGGACATGTATCCAGTTTTATATTTCAGATCACTTGTACTTTGGACTTATTTCTATATATGAGACGACTTTTGTGTTTTGAGCTGACTTTTTCCACTTATAGAACTGTTAGCCCATTTAGTCTTATGCTGTTGTCTTTAGAACAGCTCACTACGTTTTATCTCAAGCGTAGGCTGGACATGACTCGGCCCGGCCCAACAATTTGGGTAGCGGATCGTGACATGTTTTTAGTGGTGGCCCATGTAGGTCGAGACTAAATTGTTTGGTTACGTTATTGTACCAAGCATGCCTGCAATTAGGAACTTAAGGTAATTAGACAACATTAGGAATGACGCTTAGAACACCTAGAGGAATGCTAGGATTGCAACATAGAAAATACATCACATATTTGCTATTATAATTAGATTTTCTTGTCTATGATTGCTTACTTTAAAACAAGTCCTTATAAGTCCTTTTTTGTAATTTAGATGGTGCTTACTCGTTCATCCAAGTATGTTACACCCGAGAATGGGGCCCTCCTTATCCAGTCAGCTGACCAGTCGACTGATACACCTTCACCTACCACACTCCCCCACTCCACAAATCCACAAACCCAGATACCACAACCACCTTCCACCTCACATGCCCAGCAGGACCCGATACTTCCACCACCCCCTATCACCATACCTATCCAGGCTTCCGTCAAACTCGATGGGAACCAGCTGCTCACTCTGATTCAGGGGTTCCTAACATCCCATCAGGAGCAGACTACCCTACTCCGCCAGAGCATGGAGCGTTCTGAGGGACGTTCTGTGGTCCCACCACATGTAGAGCCACGGCAGAGAGCGGGGACGATCAAGGACTTCATGGGTCTGAATCCTAAGGAGTTCTCAGGGACTGAGGGCATAGTAGTAGCAGATGACTAGCTAGACTCGGTAGAGAGGAAGCTTCTCGGAGTCAGGATGCTGGATGACCTCCAGGTCGAGGCAGCAGGATTTCTGCTGATAGACTTGGCAGGAGTTTGGTTCCGGAATGAGCCGTTGTTTGCGAGAGGGAGAGCCACTTGGGATCATTTTCATTACTTGTAAGAACTTTGTACTTTTCTTTAAATATAAATCTTGTAATAATTTATAGTTTTGATTTAATAATATGAATAAGCAATAAATATTATATTTTGTGATTTTGAGCATCTTGGCCGTGACAGCGTTCTACCGTTGACTCTGCGGCGTATGCTGGCTTGGACACGTCTCGTACTCGACGGTGCGGGTCGTGACACGGAGGGCTGATCGGCCGATGATATCTTTTTCCCATGCTTCAAATGGCCAAGAGGCCACAGTGGGGTGTAGAAACTCAGAAGGTTGATGGATAAAGTCAGCATACAACTGACATACCTGGCATTTCTTAGCATATTTTACGACATCTACCATCATGGTGGGCCAGTTATAGCCCATACAACGTAGTCAATCCTGTAACTTAGGACCAGGTTGGTGAGCTCCGTAGGTGCCATCGTGTACCTCTCGGAGTGCTTTTGTCTTAGATAGACACCGCAAGAGAAGTCCATCGTTTGAACGATGGTACATCATTTTAGTAGCTGTATTATAGAAGAACCGGAGCGAATGTCTCTTGATAGAAGTGGCTTCTTTCGGGTTTTTAGGTAGAATTCCGTAGACTGTGTAGTCTATGATTGAGAATCGCCAGTCCCGAATGTCACCATTAGTGTCTACTTCTACATAGTAGCTCGTACACGTATATAGATTATTCTTTGGGCAGACTAGCTTCTGACCTATCACTGTGATGGAGTACTGGGTTCCGACAGGAGTTGCCAGAGAAGCAACGAGACCGGCGAGGGTGTCGGTCTCCAAGTTTTGTAATCGAGGTACATGTTTTATAAGGAACCATGTAAAGGTGGAAATAATATCGATTGCCACCTGATAGTAAGGGATTAGATCTTCATGTCAAACCTCATATTGTCCTCGAACTTGATTTATAATCAGTTTTGAGTCACCGTAGGCCTCGATGTAGTCGACCCCCAATTATTTAGCAAGTTGGAGCCCAATGATATGAGCATTGTACTCAGCAATATTATTGGTGCATGACTCCATGAAAGAATATACACGGTGGATGACTAGGCCATCGGGAGTGACAAGAAATGACTCCAACCCCTGCGATGATCACGCCTTTGGGTCTTGTTCTTGAAGCACGTCGAAGAACATTTTCTAAACAGGATTGTCTGTGATCGCGTTTAACTCTAGGACTTCATCAGGGATGCCATCGTAGAGCTTTGACGTTTCCGGTACAAGATCTACCGCCATGAAGTCGACCAATACTTAACCTTTAACTGCCTTTTGTGGGACGAATACCATGTCATAAGGTGTCAAAAGGATTGCCCATGTGGCTAACCGCGAGTTTAATTCCCCTGGCTTGTTTATGACAACTCTGAGGGGGTTAACTCGAAATATGACATGAATTGTCTGTCCAGCCATATAATGTCGTGTCTTTTGAATGACGAAGACTAGAGCGAGACACTCCTTCTCAACAGGATTATAGTGATACTCGGCACCAATCATGGTCCTACTTAGATAGTAGATTGCCTGTTCGTGGCCTTCGTTGCTTCTCTGGGTTAGCAAAGCACTATGAGAATGATCCATATCTCAGACGTATAGCAAAAAGGGCCTCCCCACGACCGGTGCTACCAATATTGGAGGACTAGTGAGGTACTTCTTGATGTCGTCGAACTTGTACTAGCATTCTTTGGTCCAGACATAAGAAACCACTTTCTTTATTAGTTTGGTGAAGGGTTGGTACCATCCAGAGAGATTTTCTGTGAATCTCCTAATATAGGCTAAGTGTCCTTGTAGTCCCCGGAGCTCACGGAGATTCTTCAGGGGAGCCATGTCCAGGACGGCCTTGGTTTTCTCAGGCTTAATATGAATACCTTTAGCTGTGACGATGAAGCCCAAGAACTTGCCGCTGAAAACCCTCAGGAAAGACTTGGTTGGGTTCATCTTTAGTCGATATGTCGCATCAAGTCGAATACAGTCCTCAAGTCGTCTGGTTGGCTGGATTTCTTCTGGCTCTTAACGACAATGTCATCCACATAATATTGCACTATTTTTCGAAGATGTTTGTAAAATATAGTACTCATAGCCCACTGGTACATTGCTCCCGCATTCTTTAAGCATAAAGGCATCACTATGTAACAGTATATTCCCTTTGGAGTCCGAAATGAAGTATATTTTTCATCTTCAGGAAATATTTTGATCTGGTTGTAGCCCGAGAACCTGTCCATGAAAGACATACGCTTGAAGCCACAAGTATTGTCTATCATCTCATCGGTGATCGGGAGGGAAAACTCGTCTTTGGACATGTCGAGTTGAGGTCCCTGAAGTCTATATAGTCTCGAATCTTTCTGTTCTTCTTAGTGACGAGAACGATGTTGGCCACCTAATTTGGATGCTGCTCTTCGTGAATGAAACCACTCTCTATATGTTTGTTGACTTCTTTCTTGATAGCATCCATGACGTTGGGAAGGAAGTGACGATGTTGTTGTTTAACAAGTTTAGTGTTGGGCAGGATGTTGAGGCGGTGCTTCGTGACTTGCGGGTCTAAACCGGACATGTCTTCATAGCTCCAAGCAAAGACATCGATGTACTCTCAGATAAGCTGTATCAGAGATTTTATGTCTTTTCCAGTCAAGCTTTTGCTAATGAAGATGAGTTTAGGGTAGACTGCGATATGCATATCTGGTCTTCGATCTACATAAACCATGTTGACGGATAATATCTTTTTGAAGGCTTGAGTGATACTGGTATCAGTCCCAAGTTGAGGAATCAGAGGAGTGAGAATGCATCACGACCTTCGTCTCGGAGCTCTCCGAAGTTGTTGTCGGTGTAACATAGCCCAACCCTCGGCAAGTACGCTAGTAGTAATTTTGGGACTTTCTCTTTGGAGCACGAAGTCGTAAGAGGAGGCATCGACCTTTGCCATAGTTCAGTCCTCTTTCGCTGTTCAAGTCGTAATCCATCTTCTCAATAAGGTGTTTGGCTTGAGCAGTGTAATGGTATAGCTGCATCTTGCCATTGTCGGGCTCTGGTTCTGCGGGTGTAAGTCTCTGAGGATGTTCTACTCGACCGAATAGGATGGGTTCCTTATCTTTCTTCCTTGTTGGAACCATAAAGTAAGCATCTCGGGAAAAGATAACTCGGCTTTCCAGATTAGCAGTTGTCACTTGGATTTACAACATATACTGAGCATTGTCTAAGAAATACATGGTGTTCCAATAGGCACAAGAGTAATTCAAACACAAATTTCTATTAATGAAATACGAAATTCTATCCCGAGGGATTATATCATCTAGAGAATGTGCCTCAGCATTGGTGCACATGTAGTCCCCTAACTCTGCATCAGTGAGAACCGGGGCCGCCATGGGAGAAGGTGGAAGTGGTCTCCACTTTAGTTTGACTACCAAGGGTGTTAGAGCCGGAGATTCTTACCTCTTTGAGCGGGTGCCTTTCCTCGAAGCTTGATGATAAGATGTGCTGGTGTCTGGAGAGGCTTCCCTATTAGTCGAACCCTGAATGTTTTTTCAACAATAGCTATGCTTTCTGATGCATTTTCTGCCTCATTGTCGGCATCATTAGCATCATCATCCCAGGGGACTGACTAGTATAGCTTAGCATCAGTACAGTATGCTTCGAGACCTCCGAACGGGTCGATGTCAGCGAACTCCGTCTTGATAGTCCCGTCGCTGGCCACATACTTCATGCATTGATGGAGAGTGGATGGTACGATCATGTATTCATGGATCCATGGTTGACCCAACAACATATTGTAGTTTATATCAGTATCAATGACATAGCAAGTCACATCCGTCTAGAGATACCTATCTGACATTTCAGACGTATCTTGCCTAGGGGCTCATTCTTTCCAGCATTAAAACTGCTGATTGTACACTACACCATAATATGCAAATTGTGACACAATGTTCTTTTAATTAGTAACGGTTATTATCGTTACAAGTTAGTAACAGTTATAACCGTTACTATAAGCAAAATCTATTACGAAAATTCTAGTTCTATAATTTTTTTTATTTTTTATATTATTTGTAACAGTAAAAACTGTTACAAATTTATAACTTAGATCACATGCAAAACATGTGCCAAGACAAAAGTGTTACAAAGCACCAAAAGGAAAAACTTTCCCCAAAATTTTCCCGTACTCTTTTGGATGGTTTTCGCCTCCCCCTCTTCTTCTCTCATGTGACCAACTTTTCACGTTGCCGAACGCTTCCTCTTCTCTCCTATTACGAAGGTATGACCTCTCCTTCTCTTTCACAATCTCTTAGGGTTTTGTTTCTCTTAGGGTTTCGGTTCTTAGGGTTTTAGTTTTCTTAGGGTTTTGGGTTTCCTTATCTCATAATCTGAAGATTTTGAGCATCGTCGACGCAAGGAATGTAATTCTCTCATAGTCGCTCTCTCTCTCTCTTTCTGATTTTTTCTTAGGGTTTTTGGTAATTGTATGTTAATTTCAACTGAATGAGGAATCTGTTCATCCTCTTATTTTAGCTACTTTGTACTAAGCAATGAAGAAGCCTGGATCTTCTTCGGCTATCACAAAATCCTTGAACATATGCTAGTTTGACTTTTTCTAGTACACAATCTGACGTTCCTATTTATTTCCTTAGTATCTTACTGCTCACATTTAATCGAGATAAAACAGAGAAAAAATAGATAGGAAAATATACCCCATAAAATTATGGTGACTATATTAAATTCAACGGGTTTGGCAAGACACCAGAAAAGGAATAAGGCGGTATATCCAGTATATTATACTCCACCAAATCGGGCTTCTGGTGCAACAACCCGAGCGTCCACTATCTTCTTTAAATCCCGTCATAACCTTCTTTGGAAATCCTTGAACATGGTCGACCCTCCAGACAACACTATGTTCTGAGATATGGTCGACCCTCCAGACAACACTATGTTCTGAGATACAATAACAGGGTCTTCGCATTAACAACATATCCATGCAATTGCTAAGAAAGAATTTTATGAGTGTTTGTATCATTTATCACTCTTTAGGATAATTGAAAACAAATAGGTATGTTAAACAACAGTGCATGAGTGATACATGAATGTTGAAATGTAAATCATAGAGCATGATAGATGGAAACCATATATGACCATGGTGTATTGGAAATATTATTTTACTTTATTGGTCAATTCAAAAGTAAGCAAAAAAAAGGCGAACCAGATCTCTATAGTATACATCAGCTTTTCAACATGAAATGAAAATCAAAACGAGGATACGATAATAATTTCAATTAAGTTATCCAACTTTGCTTCTCTCTTAATCACTCCCTCAATCGAATGCAAAATCCTTTGTAAATCTTTCTGTGTCTTTCAAAAACTTACATATTATGATGATCTGATTGAGGAGACATGACTGAACCTCATCGTGGAGGGTGGTCTTCATTGCAATCACACTGAGATCCATAGCATGACCTTGGTCTGATTTGGGTCACATCCAGGTAACTGGCAGTGTCATATTTTGGCTCAAGTAGTTTGTGAGTTGAGTGGAACGTTAGCCGAGCTTGCACAGGCAACAAGGGAGGTTAGCTTCCTGTTAACCTCAATAGGCTTTCTTACAAGTTGCATCTCATACTTTAGGAAAATAGTTGCCATAGGAGCTCGTCTCCAACTGACTAAAGGTTGATATAAAATATTACTTATTAGTTAGTCATGTCGACCAAGTTAAATTAAAAAAGTGCCCCATAATCTACCTCTTTTATGGAATGGGTTTTTGCTGAATGTCGACAGATAGATACAACTAACTAAAAACATACTTGAAACTTTTTAGGATGCCTATTCTCCATTTCCTCTACAAAGGTCATCTCCTCTGTTAAAATTAGCATTTATCTCTAGGGAAAACCCCCAATGTATATACTGTAAGAAGTAAGAAGCAACTTTTACACTAGTTTATCTACTGATGGATAATAAGATGTTTTAAGTACAACAAGCAAAATTGGATGATGAATATCTAGATAACACTTCAGAAGTAAAAACTCACAAAGTATGGGTAGCCTTCTTGTTTGAAACTCTCTGGTGCACTTTGGAGAAATAGGTAGAGGAAATAAAGAACAAAGATACCGCATTCCTCACCATTTTTCTGCTGTGGCACCTGGAAGGGCTTATCCAGCTTCTGAAATCAATAGAGGTATCTTGTCAGGTGCTATTTAATGTGAGCAAACTATATTTCATCTATCTACCACCTTCTCAAACCTCAAATTTAATTGGAAGTAGAAATTAGGACCTGAATAGCTAGGTAATTCCTTTCCGAATCAGTTAAAAAGCAAGACCTATCTTTTAACGTAAGACTTATTTGGTAATTTTTCCGTCAACATCAGGTATGTCTATTCGTATTCCACTTCCACAAATATATGAGCATCCACCTGTGGACAACATAATCAGATAATTACATATATATGAGAGATTAGTAGTCAATCAACCACAAAAGTGAGATCCAACCTCTTGCTTCTATAGAACACTTATGGAAGAACTAAATGCTATTGGGTTTTTGACCATCCTTCAGATTCAAATATGTAATATGCTCAATGGTTGGAATATATCTTGGAATATATGTCTTCAGGCTTTATCCACGAGTATGGTGTCAGTAAATCATAATTTTTTTATAGAAACTTGAAAGTTAGAAAAAAAAACTCATTAAAAGGTAAGAAGTACCTTCTATGTTAGGTTGACCTAATAAGCAGTACATTGTGGATATATGAAATCGGCCATGGACCTACTAAGGAGTATCCTTCTATGTCAGGTTGACGGGTAGAGATTGACATGTTGTGCACGGGTGTAGATCAACATATTTTCCAAACAATGCTTTTTCTTTTCTTTTCTTTTCTTTTCTTTTGTTATTTTTTAGCAGTTTGTGTAATGATATAAATTCTTACTTATTCATCTTCTTCGTTTGTTAGGTTTGTTGTTTGAGAGGATATAGTTTTTCTTCCTATCATGTCACGATCGATTTCAAAAGGGTGGGTAAACATCCATATAGAAATGATGTCGAGTACAAACAAGCGGTTCGATTTTTTATGAATTTTGCAATGAAACACTCACCTCCAGGACTTACAACATGTAGTTGACCTTGTAAAATATGCAAAAATGAAAAAAAAGAGCTTCATTTGGAGTAGTTAGAAGGCATTTGATAGTCAATGGTATGCTTCCGACATACGATGAATGGTCTCTTCATGGAGAGAAGCCTTTTGCATCATGATTAGGGATTCCCGTTAAGGACATGCCTGTTGTTTATTAAATGTTTTGATCAGTGGAGCTTTTCTATTCTTTTCTTGAATGTCTAAATTTGTTTTTGGTTGGATAGTTGCAATTTATGCCTCATTTTAAGTCTAAATTGTTTTATTTGTCAAAGAAACTTCTAATTTTATTGAGAGACGGGAGAAAGCTTCTAGGAATTTTTTGTTCTTTCGATCAATTTGGTAGGCCAACTAATATCTTTTTAAATCTAGTTCTACTTTAGTATTTTTGTTATATCTAAATCGTCACTTGTTTTCTTTGTTGCCTTCTTGTAGCAAATGCTATTCTTGAAGGTGCCTGTGGGCGAGTTATGTTAGTCCCGGGGCTTGATCAAAGATGAAAAACTGATGCAATCGAGATCTGAGAGTCACACAAAACTTTGCAGTGATCAAACTCACGATCTACGATGATACAAAAAACCAAATAGCCAGATTACAATATGAAGGAGGGAAATAGAGAAGAGAAGATCTCTCGTTCTTCCTTGCAAACGTGTTGCAATTGGGACAGAACGAGTAACAATAATCTAGAAAAAGATGAGATGAAAAAAGTTGCTGGGGTGTCAAAACACCGTTGCTCAAAGCAAGATTCGCCCCACACAAATTGCTTCCAGGAACCAGCAAGTTGAAGAACTTGTGGAACGCTCGAAGTCACCTCTGTTCTGACTCCTCGGATGGACTTGCAATGGCGGCAGCAGCTCCCTCTCTCTCTCTCTCTCTCTCTCTCTCTCTTTTCTGACTTATAAAATTCGTAGTCCTCACAAAGAAGGCCAGAAGAGAGTATATATAGAGAGAGGGTGGAAACCCTAGCCGCCTCTTCAGTTATGGAAAGATTGAATCAAATCCCACAAAGATAGCAACGAAATTAATTCAAATCTTATGGAAAGATTGAATCAAATCCCACAAAGATAGCAACAAAATTAATTCAAATCCCACAAAGATAGCAACGAATTCAAATCTTATGGAAAGATTGAATCAAATTCCACAAAAAGTGGATCTGAATTAATCGCATTGAATCAGTCTTTTCATAACTGACTTATAGTCTGCACAGTCAGCGGATCCCTCCATGCGGCAGCAGCAGCAGCAGCCTGGCCCCATGGCCTCATAGCCTCATGGCCGCAAGTGCCGTATGGACCGCATGAGCCGCATGGACCGTATGAGCAGCATGAGCCGCATGAGACCGCATGAGGCCGCATATGAGCTGCATGCCGTATAAGACTGCATGGCCGCATATGAGCCACATGACTGCTGACGTGCTAAGTGCAAAGTGCGCCAACAAAATGCCATATTACGCCTCGTGAGCCCATGAGCCCGAGCCCGAGCCCGAGCCCAAGCCCGAGTCCGAGTCCGAGTCCGAGTCGCTAAGCCCCTCTCCAAATGAAATTAATCCAAGAGAATGATAAAAGCATTAATGCTTAATCCTTGGAGCCTTATTCTTACCTCCTAGTAAAATCACCCACATGGTTCCCTCCTTAAGGTCACCACCTCATGTTCATCTCTCAACAACACAACCAAGTATATATGTTGAGATAACTTATGGTGCATTTCCGATGTGGGACTAAACTTTTACAACGCATGTTGAGAGCAAGCTCTCTCCATGTAAAGAAAGCACCAACAATCCCCCACATATCACAACATATATATGTGTCCAGGATTGAGTGTTCCCTACAGTAACTGTCTATTTTGTATTAGGATAGATATCGCTGACGACTTGAATCTTCCCGCATGGGTTAAGTAACAATGTGATACAAGAATAGACTACGCCTTGAATTCTGTACCACAATTATAATTCTTCCCACTCACAAAGTATAGTTACGTGTGCTTCTGGCTGCACATTAAAGGCCATGTGCCAGCCTGGTTTCAGTGTATAATTTTGGGCGTCTACAAGTTTACCCTCAAGAGACGGCCTGATATCTCTTTCTATACACTATAGGTGAGTTCTTTATTAAAGAGACATGGCATGAAGCCTTGCGCTTCCTTGCGGTGCTATGCCGCTATGACATGGCCTGAAGCCGAGGCATTACCCCTACCTGGGAACCTCATCGTAGTGTCATACTATTGTAGCATGAGGTCTCAGCCTCTTTGTAGTGCCAATCTACTCAGCATGAAGCCTAAGGCTTCCTTACGGTGTTACGCCACAACGACATGGCTTGCAAGGCCGAGGCTTTACCCCTACCTGGGTACCTCATCGTGGTGTCATGCCACTGTAACATAGGGCCATCCTTCCCTTTGTAGTGCTGTATACAACTCTTTAATTACGTCATACAACATTAGGCTACCTGCCTATTTGCGGTGCTACGCCGCTATGACTTGGCTTGCAAAGCCGAGGCATTACCTCAGACCTGGGAACCTCATGGTGGAGTCACCCCACTGTAGCATGGAGTTACACTCCATGTAGTGCTGCTCTACCGTGCTTCCTGTAAAGCACACCAGGCATTCACTCTGCCTGAGAACTCATTAAGGCGTTTAAGCCAACCTTCCACAGGATCTGTTTTTTTCCGCAGAAAATATATAGTAAACAACAGTGGTTATGGGTCCGTATCCCTTCCATGTTCCAGAGAACAAGTACCCACTGTTACCTGATAGTTTCCCAGTCAGTGATCCTCCTTTGAACCAAAAGTTAGATGCCTAGTAGAGTTCTCTTTGAACTAATAGCATAAAACTTTATGGTAGGATTACAAAGACACACTATCAGAATGCCTTCAAGCCCATTTTACAAGCTGTGTCATCGACCAACTGGCGCTTGAGGCCCTTTGTAAACGGATCTGCCAGGTTCTTCTGACTTCGAACATCAATCACTACAATTATACCTCTTTTGATAAGATCGTGTACTGCCATGTGCTTCAACCGCACAGTCCCTTTCTTTCCGTTGAAGAGGTCATTTGATGCCACCGCCGCAGTCACCTGGTTGTCACAGTATATCGGTATCGCCGGTATCTAAGCCACAACCACTGGAAGATCATACATGAGCTTCCGAAGCCATTCTGCTTGTAACACCCCAGTCCCAAAATACGTAGGACTAGGTACTTCGACATGCCAGTTGTATAGATACGAAGTGCACTCCAATATATGGAAACCCCGTATGAATACATAAGCTGTAAAAAGCAGTAGAACCATAATAACTAAATCTCATCTACTAGATAAATAAATAATATAAAAGCAACTTTGAATTTGTCATGTATACAATCGTTGGGCAGAGACAAGGTCCACTACCAACTATCTCAAATAAAATGTACAAGAAGTGATCGATAAAATAACGAGACGAACCAAGCGCAATCGTCTTCGAAAGAATGGAGAAGATCACGGCCTTGGCTAGAACACCTGTAAAATCACAGAAGCACACACCTGGAGAGATAACCGGGTCCTCAGAGGGACGTAACAAGATACTTAAAGAACATGCCATAATAAACTAAATATATAATATGTCACAAATCGAAATAAGTGACAAGACGACAATAAGGTAATCTAACCATACTATAGTGTTTATGCAGTTAAGAACAAACCTCCAACGCATGGGCACTCTGGCTCAGTAACAGTAATCTCAGGTATGGCCCATCAGGATACTAGGGACCTCAAAGCATAACATATATCGAATGTCAGAGGCCGACAGTAAATCAGTATCAGGATCCAGGACCGTATCTCTCGCGGAGATAACCGGCAATAGGGAAGTGCATACTTGGCCCATACGTTAAGGAACTGTTCTTCCCATCCAATGTCTAACAGAGTCACATCCATGTCTCATATACCTCTACTAACTGCTAAGTCTCCTAACATGCCTCTATTAGCAGTTAGCCCTATCGCATGCGCATGGGGGATCAGCCCACACATAAGAACCTCTACATGCTACTCATCTCACACATCCTCGTGGTATAAATGTGTCAAGGTATATGCAATACACTACAAACGGTAGTCTCTTAACTCTAAGTCCACATGCAATCAAAGGATAATAATAAAGTATATCTAATATCACTGAGCAGACAGTAAATCAGGAACGGTAAGAACTGGAAATAAATGAACAGTGATACGTAATAAAATGCAAACTGAATATAAACAGTATAATGGCAAGGTATCTTGCCTGAGGGTGGTGCGAGAAGCAGCAAAATCCAACAATCAGAATCGTCAACACGAAAGTCAAAATCCACAAGAAGCTCCGGATGCTGAAACAAACATCACGAACGAGTTTGGAATAAAAGATATGCCTAAGAAACGCATGTCCAAAAGTTAAATTCTGGAACAGGGGTAAAATCGTAATTTCGGGTCAAAACGATGTCCGCCGTTGGACCCGCTTTGCACCGAAATGCGTACCAAAATCTATGATCTCTAAAGTCGTCAAACTACATGTCTACGGATTTATTTTGAGGAGACGAACCCAACGGTATGTCCAATTTTGGATTTCGGTGGGCTGTGCACAAAATCGCCCGTTGAGTGAAATTATGGGACCGCCAAAATAGCGTCCCGATCAACGGTTTCAGAATCGAACCAAACTTGGCTCACAGGACCAGAAAAATATTTCGAGTCCAATGGCGCAAGTTTCATCGCGATATGATGAGTGTGAACAAAGTTGTGACTTAATTTGCAAAGGGTCGATACGGGGTATCTCGACGGATACGCACTGATTTCGTCGCACACATGCAACGAAATCGAGTTCCGTCAGTTCTCACACGTCGACAACATCCATACGCGTCTTTCGATGCGTATAGTGCGCGACCACGTCGCCCGGTTTGTCAGGACGCACGCCGTATCGGGTGTTTTTTTACTTTTTGAAAACAGAATTTACAATTTTTCGTAAAACTTTAACAACGTGTAAATTTCTACATACTAGATGAAAAGAGAATCCAGAAGGTGCGTTACAATCTCGGTTATGTTGTCTTTGACTGCCTTCAATTAGTTTTTATGAAAGTTTAATGGACAGCGAGAAAAGTGGCCGACAAGTTGGTGTTTTGAAACAGTTTTTAATATTCAGAAAAGTGGGTTTTTCTCCAACTTCGTCTCGATTTTTCGAGCAAGTTGGATGGCCATGTCGAAATCCACCTGGGGGATCTCGAAGAGGGTCATGTGGGCTGTCTACACGAATTTACGGATCTAAAAACGAACAAGAATTGAGAGAGAAATCGCACGGAGAAGTGGAATACCTTAAAGTGGGAATCTGTTTTTGTTGTTGTCGTCGTCGTCGTTTCCGTCGCCGCTGTCGCGGGGTGTTGCTGTGCTCGCGGACAGCAGGCCGAGGAGAGGGTAGGAGGAAGGAGGAGAGGAAGGAGGTGGAAGGAAATTAGGGTTTTCAATATATATATAACTATATGTATTAAATACATATGGGGGGAGAGGGGTCGGCCAATACAAAAGCTGCTGAGTTGTTTAAGGGGGTCGGCCCCTTTATGCTGTTGTTACTAATGCAAAGGGAGGGGGGCGCACATATAGCTGCTATTTCTTTTAGTTGTGGGTGGTCGGCCAGGTGGTGGGGCCGACCACACCACTTAATATTTTTTTTTCCTTTTCTTCTTATCTTCAATATATATATATATATATATATATATATATATATATATATATATATGTATATATATATATATATCCATCAATACACCAAAATCTATTTAAAATCCAATAAAAAATTAAATATTATCTAATCCAATTATTTAATGTATTTAAACATATCTACATATATATAAATTCAATCTTTAATAAATCAACTCAAAATAATAATAATATTTAAATAGAAAAACATGTTTATTAAATCTCCAGAATTAACTTCAATAATAATAGACTAATAAAATTGTTCCAATGGGTGCACTTATACCGCACACCCTTTTCCGGGTCCACAAAATATACTATTTTGTAAAATATTATTTAATTACTAAAATACCAATAATTGCACAAATAATTAAACGATTTAAAATTGTACATGAAATTCTAAAATAATTTAGAAATTATTTTTAAGTACATAAAATATGTCTACATGGCCACTTTGGTCCCACCACATGCCTACCTGGGCTTAAATTCAGTTCGGGCCCAATTCGGGCTGAACTGGACAAACCGGGCCGTCAAAAAATCAATATATAAAATAATATTTAATTAAAATACTTTAAATAAGTAAATTCACAATTTGGTCTGGTTTTCCTAGTTTGGACATCACCATGGCTAGGCTTCCCCCGGCATAGCTGGTACACTAGTCAAGGCACACTGCTACATCGTCCGTGCCAAAATTCATGGTAGTCTGGTGTTCCAAAAATTCAACAATGGCTAAGGTCATTGTAAAAAAAAACCATAAATTGTATAAATTCATTTTTGAGTCTAATGAAATTATAAAAAAAATTAAAAAATAGGGGTTTTAGATCCTACCCAACTTACAAGAATTTCGTCCTCGAAATTTAGGATTTTTAGGGTAGATAGGGTTGGGGAATAGGAAGAGTTTGTCAATACCAAAATACAATTAAATTTTGGAGGAGGCAATAAAACGGCGTTCAACACCACCTATGCAATAGAAAATTGTGGAGTCGATATATACAAAAATATATCATGGTTAGGGAATTGAATAAGGGTTGCCAGTGAAGGTAGCAAAATTTCGATAATCCAATTTGGAGAATAATAAGGAATTGAGTAGATCAAGGAGAATAATTTAGACATTTGAGAGATGTGGTTCCTAGAGAGAAACTGGAGACTAATCGCCTCGATTGAGAGTTTGATTTAAGTGAATGATTAGAATCATTCTCGAGTGCTCAAGAACAATTGGAAGGACACGATAATAATTCTAGGGTTGAGAAATGAGGAGTAGTAAAGAAGAGGATATAGCCACATGAGTCGGTCGGTGGCTATCTACCTTTGTGTATAAATAACTGATAGGGCAACTAAAGATGATATCTTGGGTCTATCTATTAAGTACCGTGTGTGGTCTTTCTAAAGTAAGTAAGTCAACAATAATAAAGTGTTCAAAGGTGATGCTATTGAGTACGAAATACGAGGTTCATAGGCGACGAAAATAATTCAAATGAGAGTTGTCAAAGCTGTCGCGGGAGAGACTCTAAGGCAGGTTTACTATGTCTCCATCCGCATAGAATAAGTTATGATAAGCGAACCAAAGTGCAATAGGTTGATCAGACCATCATGCACCGGCTCTGATTAGACAATATATTAGTGGGTGCACCCAATAAAATATGTCATGATCAAGCTTGATAACGAAATAAGCTTGCAAAACTGAAGCTAAGTTAGCAGCGTGAGATAGTCAAAATATGAGCAAGGGAGGTACTGATGAAGGAAATTTTAAATAGTCCCAGATCTTTTAAAATCAAGGCTTGTCCGAAGTTTGGGCCTATACAGTTGTCCTAGTGTTTCTTCATTTATGGCTTGGTAGACTAGATAAGGTAGGGTCCTCTGAATTTATAGTCTAAGTGAACTTACCAATGTGGTTCACAAGGAAAAATGTTTGTTAGGTGGTGAGGTATTCTACCCAACTTACAAGAGTTAAACTAATAGTATCATGGGACAATGGGTCAAGCAATCAAGATAAAGTACAAATTTAAGCATTTGAGGAATTAAGTAGAACACAATCACATATCGGGTCGGAAGAATTGAGTCGAGATTGAATCCCTATCCGTAGTCGAAAAAATATATCGGTATCATGGTAAAGATTATAGTTTGGCCATTTCGACCAGAAAGTCATACCAAAAAAATAGAGGACAAGGAGACGTGTTTCAGTGGGACATGATATATCTACATGAAGGTGGACTTGTCTAGGTCTTACATATAAAATTTGTTGGAAGGAAAAGTCTAGTATTGTGCTCCAAATATCAAAATCATGGTAAGGGATGCCAAAATATCTAAATAGAAAGTGGGAGTTCATGAGGTGATAATTAATGCACAAAAATCAAGAAGATCAAGTTAAAGCATGCAATAAAATTAAAAAAAATCCAGTAAATAATTTAGGAACACAGTTCCAGGGGGAATATAGTCTTCTAAATGAATACAATTAAGGAACCATTAAATCATTATCCAAATTGCAAGTGGATTAGAAGGTCGCAATTAAAAGATCTTGAATTGAAGGAAGATCGAGTAAGCCGAGGTGGAAATATAGTCACATAGATGGGTAGATGACTAACAACACTTGTGTATATACTACTATCATGGTCATAAGTGACATGGCAATTAGTGTGGAATACTTCCAACTCATTAGGGCTACCTTTGTGGCCTACCATTAATATTTTAACACGAGTTTCCTCCAAAAAGTTTCAAAAATAAACCACCAAAATTTGTATTCACTCCAAGCCGTTCTAATTCATCATAAAAATTTAAATCGCTCTCATAAAATCTCAAAGAAAAATTTTATCACGTTACTACTAACCTTTTCCAAAATTAACATTTAAATTCAACTATTTAACTCAAGAGTTCATAATTTACGAATCCATAAAAATTTCACAATTAATCAAAATTTAACAATCTAAATTTTTTCAAATAACTCATAATAAAACTCTTAGCATATTAAAAGCAATCACAAAAATTAAGCTCAATGCTCTCATCAATTTTAACTTCTATTCGTGCTAAGTTATTCCAACAAAATCATAACTTTTAAATGGTAACTTCCTTTAATCAATCAAAATAACTTTCCATCACATCCTTCAAAATTCTTCCAAAAATTTTAATATTAGCAATCCCTTATTAAACAAAATTTTTAAATAATCTTATCAGTCAAAATCTTTTTTTTATACCAAAAATCTAATTAGATTTGTAATTCCTCAATCATAGGACACCATTTAAAATAAAATTTCTCAAAAATCGTTTTCATAACTTTCAAATATTTTAAAACCAAAATTAACCGTCATTACTTTCACTTAAAATTCAAAATTTACTAAACACGAAAATCGCAAGTTGTACAACTCAATTTTAAATAATTCCTATGGCCATTTTTTTAAAAAGCTAAGATCATGTTCAAACCAATTTATAACTGTTCAAAGGTGTATAACTATAATACAATAAATTATAAACATCAAAACTCGAAAATCAAATAAATTTTATATTTGTTCAAAGATGTATATCTCACACCCAAAACTCATAAATATCACAACTCGAAAAGCAAATCAATTTTATACTTGTGCAAAGATGTATAGCTATAATCCAATAATTCATAAATATCAAACCTCAAAAAGCCAATCAATTTCTTAAACCAAGTATGAAATTCTATAAATCCTCTGGTGTTTACTAATTAGAAATCTCAAAATTACAACTTTCCGTGGCAATATCCTACTTTACAAATTACTAATCATTAAATCACACTAAAGCCTTTTTAACTCAATTAGAGTCTTGAATGTATTCCAATTGCCAATATGACCATTTTAGCCATGTGTTTGACCTATGAGCATATACTAGTGTAGTCATCTTCCTAGTTGACACTAAGCACGAAAATAAGAATTGACGGTAGAAAGGAATCAAGCAAGATGCAATTCAAGGAGGTCGATCGAGAGTTCGAAATATAAAGTCAAGGGAAGAGGTCAAGCTGTATGGATGAGATTCCTATAATTCTAATCCTATATTGCAGGTTCACATCGGTACAGTAACGTAACCAAAGTGACAGACTCGACCTGCATGGGCCACCACAAAAACATGTAACGCCCCAGTCCCAAAATACAGAGGACTAGGTACATGGACATGCCAGCTGTATACATACAAAGTGCACTCCAATATATGGAAACCCCGTATGAATACATAAGCTGTAAAAAGCAATAGAACCATAATAACTAAATCTCATCCATTAGATAAATAAATAATATAAAAACAACTTTGAATTTGTCATGTATACAATCGTTGGACGGAGACAAGGTCCACTACCAACTATCTCAAATAAAATGTACAAGAAGTGATCGATAAAATAACGAGACGAACCAAGCACAATCGTCTTCGAAAGAATGGAGAAGATCACGGCCTTGGCTAGAACACCTGTAAAATCGCAGAAGCACACACCTGGAGAGATAACCAGGTCCTCAGAGGGACGTAACAAGAAACATAAAGAACATGCCATAATAAACTGAATATATAATATGTCACAAATCGAAATAAGTGACAAGACGACAATAAGGTAATCTAATCGTACTACAGTGTTTATGCAGTTAAGAACAAACCTCCAACACATGGGCACTGATCTGGCTCAGTAACAGTAATCTCAGGTATGGCCCATCAGGATACCAGGGACCTTAAAGCATAACATTCATCGAATGTCAGAGGCCGACAGTAAATCAGTATCAGGATCCAGGACCGTATCTTCCTGCGGAGATAACCGGCAATAGGGAAGTGTATACTTGGCCCATACGTTAAGGAACTGTTCTTTCCACCCAATGTCTAACAGAGTCACATCTATGTCTCATATACCTCTACTAACTGCTAAGTCTCCTAACATGCCTCTATTAGCAGTTAGCCCTATCGCATGCGCATGGGGGATCAGCCCACACACAAGAACCTCTACATGCTACTCATCTCACACATCCTCGTGGTATAAATATGTCAAGGTATATGCAATACACTACAAACGGTAGTCTCTTAACTCTAAGTCCACATGCAATCAAAGGATAATAACAAAGTATATCTAATATCACCGAGCAGACAGTAAATCAGGAACGGTAAGAACCGGAAATAAATGAACAGTAATACGTAATAAAATGCAAACTGAATAAAAACAGTATAATGGCAAGGTATCTTGCCTGAGGGTGGTGCAAGAAGCAGCAAAATCCAACAATCAGAATCGTCAACACGAAAGTCAAAATCCACAAGAAGCTCCGGATGCTGAAATAAACATCACGAACGAGTTTGGAATAAAAGATATGCCTAGGAAACGCCTGTCCAAAAGTTAAATTCTGGAACAGGGGCAAAATCGTAATTTCGGGTCAAAACGATGTCCGCCGTTGGACCCGCTTTGCACCGAAATGCGTGCCAAAATCTACGGTCTCTAAAGTCGTCAAACTACATGTCTACGAATTTGTTTTGAGGAGACGAACCCAATGGTATATCCAATTTTGGATTCCGGTGGGCTGTGCACAAAATCGTCCGTTGAGTAGGATTGTGGGCCCGCCAAAATAGCGTCCCGATCAGCGGTCTCAGAATCGGACCAAACTTGGCTCACAGGACCAGAAAAATATTTTGAGTCCAATGGCGCAAGTTTCATCGCGATATGATGAGTGTGCACAAAGTTGTGACTTAATTTGCAAAGGGTCGATACGGGGTATCTCGACGGATACGCACTGATTTCGTCGCACACATGCAACGAAATCGAGTTCTGTCAGTTCCCACACGTCGACAACATCCATACGCACCTTTCGATGCGTATAGTGCATGACCACGTCGCCCGGTTTGTCGGGACGCATGCCGTATCGGGTGTTTTTCCACTTTTTGAAAACAGAATTTATAATTTTTCGTAAAACTTTAACAACGTGTAACTTTCTACATACTAGATGAAAAGTGAATCTAGAAGGTGTGTTACAATCTTGGTTATGTTGTCTTTGACAGCCTTTAATTACTTTTTATGAAAGTTTAATGGACAGCGAGAAAAGTGGCCGACAAGTTGGTGTTTTGAAACAGTTTTTAATATTCAGAAAAGTGGGTTTTTCTCCAACTTTGTCTCGATTTTTCGAGCAAGTTGGATGGCCATGTCGAAATCCACCTAGGAAGAGGGTCATGTGGGCTGTCTACACGAATTTACGGATCTAAAAACGAACAAGAATTGAGAGAGAAATCGCACGGAGAAGTGGAATACCTTAAAGTGGGAATCTGTTTTTGTTGTTGTCGTCGTCGTCGTCGTCGTTTCCGTCGCCGCTGTCGCGGGGTGTTGCTGTGCTCGCGGACAGCAGGCCGAGGAGAGGGTAGAAGGAAGGAGGAGAGAAAGAAGGTGGAAGGAAATTAGGGTTTTCTATATATATATATAACTATATGTATTAAATACATATGGGGGGAGAGGGGTCGGCCAATACAAAAGCTGCTGAGTTGTTTAAGGGGGTCGGCCCCTTTATGCTGTTGTTACTAATGCAAAGGGAGGGGGCGCACATATAGCTGCTGTTGCTTTTAGTTGTGGGTGGTCGACCAGGTGGTGGGGCCGACCACACCACTTAATATATATATATATATATTTTTCCTTTTCTTCTTATCTTCAATATATATAACTATATATATATGTATATATATATATATATATATATATATATATATCCATAAATACACCAAAATCTATTTAAAATCCAATAAGAAACTAAATATTATCTAATCCAATTATTTAATGTATTTAAACATATCTACATGTATATAAATTCAATCTTTAATAAATCAACTCAAAATAATAATAATATTTAAATAGAAAAATATGTTTATTAAATCTCCAAAAATAACTTCAATAATAATAGACTAATAAAATTGTTCCAATGGGTGCACTTATACCGCACACCCTTTTCCGGGTCCACAAAATATACTATTTTGTAAAATATTATTTAATTAATAAAATACCAATAATTGCACAAATAATTAAACGATTTAAAATTGTACATGAAATTCTAAAATAAGTTAGAAATTATTTTTAAGTGCATAAAATATGTCTATATGGCCACTTTGGTCCCACCACATGCCTACCTGGGCTTAAATTCGGTTCGGGCCCAATTCGGGCTGAACTGGACAAACCGGGCCGTCTAAAAATCAATATATAAAATAATATTTAATTAAAATACTTTAAATAAGTAAATTCACAATTTGGTCTGGTTTTCCTAGTTTGGACATCACCATAGCTAGGCTTCCTCCGGCATGACTGGTACACTAGTCAAGGCACACTGCTACATCTTCCGTGCCAAAACTCATGGTAGTCTCATGTTCCAAAATTCAACAATGGCTAAGGTCATTGTAAAAAAAATAAATAAAACCATAAATTGTATAAATTCTTTTTTTTTAGTCTAATGAAATAATAAAAATAATTTTAAAAAAATAGGGGTTTTACACTGCTTCATCTGCTGCAGTTTCAAGTGCATAGAATTCAGATTCCATGGAGGAACGAGAGAGTATTATCTGCATCTTCGACTTCCACGATATAGCAGCTCCACCCAAGAAAAAGACATATCCACCTGTGGATCTCTCGCTTTCCACCTCTGAACACCAGCTAGCATCACTGAAGCCTTCCACTACTATCGAATACCCGTTGTAGTACAGTGCATATGTCTGAGTCTTCTTGAGATATCTCATCACCCGCTTCACAGCTTTCTAGTGCTCAACCCCTGGGTTGCTTGTGAACCGACTCAGCATTTCCACGGTGAAAGCTATGTCAGGCCTTGTGGCAGTGGTTGCGTACATCAAACTTTCGATAATGCTAGAATACTCCAGCTGCCTGAAGCTTTTCCTCGAGTTTGGCTTCAGCTTCTGATCACACCTGTATGGCGTATCGATCCCAGGAAGATCCTTATACCCATAGCGTGTGAGCATCTTCTCAATGTAGTGAGATTGTGACAGCGCTACTCCAGTGTCTATCCGGATGATCTTTATGCCCAAGATGACATCTGTATCCCCCAAGTCCTTCATACTGAACTTGGTTGAGAGGAACTTCTTTGTCTCCGTGACACAGCCTATATCCGTCCCTAGGATTAGCATGTCGTCCACGTACAGACAAACGATGACTCCTCTTCCATTAGCGAACTTTGTGTAAACACATTTGTCCGTCTCGCTGACTCTGTAGCCGTTTGACCTAATAACTTTGTCAAACTTCTCATGCCACATCTTGGGAGCTTGCTTCAAACCATACAATAATTTCACCAACTTACAGACTTTGTCTTCAAGACCTTTGACGACATATCCATCTGGCTGTTGTATGTAAATCTTTTCGGTCAGCTCCTCATTCAGGAATGCTGTCTTTACATCCATCTGATGTATCACCAACTTATGTATGGCTGCTAGAGCGATTAACATCCTGATGGTGGTCATCCGAGCTACTGGAGCGTACGTGTCAAAGTAGTCTATCCCCTGTTTATGAGAAAATTCCTTGGCTACCAGCCTGGCCTTGAACTTGTCAATAGTTCCATCTGCCTTCATCTTCTTCTTGAAGATCCATTTACATCCGATGGGCTTTTCTCCTTCAGGTAGATCTACCAACACCCATGTGTTATTGGAGATGATAGAGTCAAACTCGTCATTCACTGCCTCCTTCCAGAAGATAGCATATCTGGTCTTCATCGCCTCATCATAGGTAAGCGGATCTGCTTCCACATGATAGGTGACAAAGTCATCTCCGAAGTCTTTAGGTCTCCTCGCTCGCTTTGCAGACGGCTCTATGAGTTCTGGTACAAGAGTTTTTTCATCAACAACAGCTTCTTCTTGGACTACTGGCCCATATGAGATTTCAGTCTCATTTGCACCTACATTATTTTCCGGAATGTCTGAAAGAACAATGTTTTTGTCTTTTACAAACTTGTCTTCAAAGTATTCAGTATCGCGAGATTCGATGATATAATTTAACTCAATATCAAGAAATCTCCGAGCATCACTCTTCTCGGCATACCCCAAGAAGATCGCCTTCGTAGTCCTTGTCCCCAGCTTCTGAATCTTCAGATATGGGAGCTTCACATACTCCAGACACCCCCACACTCGAATGACATTCAAGTTTGGTCTGACTTTGAACCAGAGTTCATGAGGAGTTACGTCCGAAGTTGCATATGGCACTCTATTCAGAATGAAAGTGGCCGTTAATGCAGCTTCTCCACAGTAGCATTTTGGAAGACCTACAGTAAGCAGCATTGCATTCATTATTTCTGTTAATGTTCGGTTCTTTCTCTCTGCTACTCCGTTGGATTGAGAAGAATATGGAGCAGTAGTCTCGCATATGATTCCATATTCTTTGCAGAACGACGCGAAGTCATGAGACCTGTACTCTCCACCTCGATCACTTCTCAACCTCTTGAGTTGTTGTCCAGTCTGCCGTTCAGCTTCGGCCCTGAACTCTCTGAACTTCTTGAAAGCTTCGTCTTTAGTCTTGAGCAAGTAGACGAACGCGTATTTTGAGAAGTCGTCGATGAAGGTTATGAAATACTTCATCCCGGCCTTCGTGGAGAAATGTTTGATGTCACAGATATCGGAGTGTACTAACTCCAGAAGATCTGTGCTTCGATTGACCCGATGAAAGGGTTTCCTTGTGATCTTCGTCTGAGCACATACTTCACACTTCTCCACCTTACCCCCACATTTGGAGATAAGTCCTAGACTAGACATTTTGTTAATTCTTTTACAATAAACATGTCCTAGTCTATTATGCCACAACTCAAGAGAATAATCAGAAAATACAACTGCATTAATGTCATTAAACTGGTTGACAAGCTGAATTTTAAATATTCCTTCGGTTTGATAAGCCTTCCCGAAGTATGTTCCCTTCTTGGACATCACCATCTGACCAGCATTGATGTCCATCCTCAAGCCTGTGTTGCAGAGCAGGCTCCCAGAGATCAGGTTCTTGGCAATCACCGGAACATGCTTCATACCTTGAAGCGTCAGAGTGTTCCCAGAAGTGAGTTTCAGCTCCACAGTCCCGATCCCCAGAACTTCAGCTTGAGCCTGGTTCTCCATGACAACCTTCTCAGTTATCGGCTGGTACGTGACGAACCATTCCTTGCCAGAACAGACCTGGCAAGTCACACCAGTGTCTATCCACCAGTCAGAGTCAACCCCCACAGTTGTGACCTGTGCGATCATAGCAACAATGTTAGAAACCAATAAAACCTTACTAGGCTCACCTTTCTCTGATTGTTTAGGCTTGGATATGCATTCACTCTTGTAGTGGCCTTTCTTGCCACAATTGAAACAAGTCACTTGGGACTTGGACTTCTGTTGCTTGAATGAAGGACCCTTCACTTTTAGATTGGTGAAGTCCTTCTTCTTGTGATGAGAAGTCGCCTGCTTCCCCTTGGGATCTCTCGTCTGCACTAGATTGACCTTAGCCAACTGTTTGGACAGAGTGTCCATCTTCTGTTGGGAATGCATCTCGTCCTCAACATGGATCTCTTGAAGTAGATCTCCCAAGCTAATGTCTAGCTTCTTTCTGAGCATCCTTGCATAAAAGTTACTCCATCCAGCAGGAAGTTTTGAGACGATCCCTCCAACGACAAACTTGTCGGAAAGGGGCAGCTCTTTGTCTTCCAGTTTCTGACGCAGCTTCAGAAATTCCTTCACCTGTGGCAACATGGACTTCTCGTCCTCAAAGAACAATTTGTGATATTTTTCAACCACAAACATCTTGCTCCTGTTCCTGTCTTCTTTATACAGTTTTTTCATAGACTTCCATATGTCTCTGGCAAATTCTTTCTTCGAGTAGGATTCTGCCAGGGAATCCTCTATAGCATTCAGGATGAGAAGCCTGCAGATGCTATTTTTCCTTCTCCATTTGGCCTGGAGTTTGGTAGCCGTATTGATTGTGGTAGTAGACCCAGTATCTGGAACAGAAGGTTCTTCCTCCAACAGTATATGATCAACGTCTTTGAGTTGAAGAGTTAGATTAACCTTCCTCTTCCAGACTTGATAATGCTTTCCATCGAACTTTTCCAACTTGCAGTAGTCCGATTGGACGAGCGAAGCATTAATGTTTTCCATCTACAAGGTTCTTGCTTTAAGATTGTTAGTCCCGAGGCTTGATCAAAGATAAAAAACTGATGCAATCGAGATCTGATAGTCACACAAAACTTTTCAGTGATCAAACTCAAGATTTACGATGATACAAAAAACCAAATAGCCAGATTACAATATGAAAGAGGGAAATAGAGAAGAGAAGATCTCTTGTTCTTCCTTGCAAACGTGTTGCAATTGGGAAAGAACGAGTAACAATAATCTAGAGAAAGATGAGATGAAGAAAAGTTGCTGGGGGTGTCAAAACACCGTTGCTCAAAGCAAGATTTGCCCCACACGAATTGCTTCCAGGAACCAGCAAGTTGAAGAACTTGTGGAACGCTCGAAGTCACCTCTGTTCTGACTCCTCGGATGGACTTGCAATGGCGGCAGCAGCTCCCTCTCTCTCTCTCTCTCTCTCTCTCTCTTTTATGACTTATAAAATTCGTAGTCCTCACAAAATAGGCCATAAGAGAGTATATATAGAGAGAGGGTGGAAACCCTAGCCGCCTCTTCAGTTATGGTGTCATGACCCGCACCCTAGAGTAAGGGCACGAGACGTGGGTACGTCCAGCCTACGCCGCAGTGTCGGCAGTAGAACGCTGTCCTAGGTCTCATGCATCTAACAGTATAAGGCTAAACAGTTTATACTCCCCGAATGGGGGTGACATAGCAGAAAGTAAACCCAATCACAACTAAGAAAGAAGAAGCATGATATGATATAGAACTCAAATGAAATACAGATGATCAGAAGAGTCTAAGTATCTAAGATAACATCTCAGCAAACATCCAGAATACAAGTCTCAACAACAGAGTATGAAAGAATATATACAATCCAGATCTCAAATGACAGAAATAGTAAAACCTAGACTAGGGAGCCTCAGTCTCTACAGCTAGTAGATCCGGCTGGAAATCCAGATCACAGGTATCATCTAGAGCTATCCCATAGAAAGTGTCAAAACCAGCCTCATCCTCGTCCTCTGTAAACATTCAACGGTACCCAATCAGGACGGAGCGAGCATAATACATCTCAACAGTTCATAGCAGGTTAGAAAATATAATCATGCAGTAAAGTAAGATACGGGAAACTGAAAGAAAGTACAGAATGTAAACAGAGAGAGAACTGTAATAGAAATATCTACTATAAGTAGAGAACTAACAGTGGCTAGTGAGTCAGAGTACAATATAAACATGTGAATGGCATAGGGTGATTCTGATGCTACACTATGGAAGGATTCTGATGCTACACTACTTGGATATTATTCACATGTCTACTTCTACTCCCCCGTACCCCCAATCAATACACAAGGATCCAGCCAGGTTATGTTATGATTCATGTAACGGCCCCCGAAGGGTGGTACATGATAGTCCCATAAATGGGGATTCTAGGAAAGCCCATAAATAGGGGATTCAAGGAAGACTCTGTGATCATGAGAGTACATGTCACAAGTGATTCAATGAACCATGAAGCATAGTGATACACCATGTAAGTGAAACGCACAGAACATGTAGTATCCGATGCTCCCTGAAGGGATAACATCTCAAGAAGGGATCCATATAGTACTAATCCGTGTGACCAACGTGACAGTATCAAGTAAATTAATTTAAAGCAGGAGAATAATTCTAACAGGATATGAAATGATCAGAGAATGTACTCGCCAGCTATCTGAGTGTCCGGATGAAATGTATTGTCCGAGGAGAGGTGTCTAGCTCCTAATCAGAACAGCACAAGTCACAACAAGTCCAAAATGGTAATATAAAGTTCTACTATGCATTCTAGGTCAATCTAGACCCAAGTCAACTCTTGGTCAACTTGGGTCAACCCTAGAAGTCAAACTAGGTCATGTAACACCCTGTTTTCTGAAATTGGAGATTTTTGAAAATTTATTATTTTTATTATTTATTAGTGGTATTTTAGTCATGGTATGATTTTCTGGTGATTTTAGTTAGATTAAACCATCTTCAAGTCATGCTAAGTCATGACTTATGACTTTGTGATTTTGTTAGTGTAACTTAGTGTAAACCCTAGTTTTTTCTAACCCAGAAGTTGCCATGACCATGAGAGCCTAGCCATAGGCTTAGAACACCAAATTAGTGATTTTTAGCTTAAGGGGTATTTTGGTAATTTTCTAGGATTTGTTTGGAATTATTTGGGTTTATGTGTTTTTATTATTGTTTAATTATTGTTAAGTGTCATGAGAGCCCCTAACCTAGTTTAACCTAATCTAGAGGTTAGTTACTAACCTAGAATGACTAAGAGGATAGATATTAATCATAGGTTAAAGTGAGATAAATATCTAGATATTTATCATATGATATTTTGCTTGATTTATGCAAAATATCTTAAACCCTTTACCAAAGTCCTTGCCTTAACCTAGAAGCAAGCCTAGGACACCCCCCCCCCCTTGCCATGGCAGCCAAGGACCCCCCTTGGCAGCCCACCATCCTATATTAACCCCTTGAATTAATTCATGAACAATTTACATGAATTTAATTCCTAGAAAATCCCTTTTCCTTCAACCCTTCATAACTTGAGCAATATAGATCCAAATTCACTCTAGTCTCTTGCATTGGGACCCTACAACATCAAGGATACTAAGGGAGGATGGAAATCAAGGATTTGGAAGCATTGGACATCATCAAGTTGAAGGATACACACCCCCCTTTCATTTGATTTTCATTGGATTGCACCAATAGGTAAATACTCCCAAACTTAGTTAAAATCCTGGTTTTTCTTCATAATTGCATTCATATAGGACTACCTGAACTGTAGGTCAAATTTGGTGGAAATTAGAAGTGTTTTGGTGTCGTATCGGACACGTATCCTATTTGAAATTTAATGTATTTTGTGTTCTGTCATAGTGTAAATTACTCACTGTTTCCCAAATGTTTTTGAACCAAATTCTAGCCTAGACCTAGCTAAACCTAACCCCTATACACTGAGCACATTTAGAGCTTGTGTCGTGTCCAAAACTGGACACAAAGCTCTCAGTTTTTCCACTGTCTGGACACTGCACAGTACACAAAATATGTCCTGCTACCTAGACACGTTTTCTCGACACATACACCACTTGGACACTTGCCATTTGGCATGCACGTAGGGGCATTGACTGACAAGTCGTACCCAAAATTTCAGGACACCTCGTGTCCTATCGAGGACACAAGGACACGTGCACTGGTCGTGCACTGTCGTGCACGCGCACAGTTTCTGTGGAAACCCGACTTGGACACGGCCTTCGTATCACTTGGACACGACACTAGGACACCTCGTGTTTGCACGAGTGTGTAGCCCTACACGTGGGCTACACGTGGGCATGACCACGAGGCCCCACGTGGC
The DNA here is from genome assembly GCA_029216955.1 of Iris pallida. Taxonomy (NCBI): domain Eukaryota; kingdom Viridiplantae; phylum Streptophyta; class Magnoliopsida; order Asparagales; family Iridaceae; genus Iris; species Iris pallida. Next base: position 193,763 of record JANAVB010043242.1, on the reverse strand, counting down.
TCGTGTCGTGTCCACGAGACACGAGAACCCATGCACGACGCGGTACAGAACACTGAGTATCAGTCGATTTTCTTCGACTGATACAGAGTTCGTGCCGTGTCCTGAGGACACGTGGACACGAGACAGGCTACCTAAACCCTAGACCAACCCTAGGTGAACCTACCCACACGTGCACGAGACTCCTAGACACATGTGTCGTGTCCTAGAGCTAAGTGCACGCGTGCACGATGCCTGTGCACTGCACTGTGTTAGGTTTTACCCGATTGACTGTTTTGCGTGTTTGGACACGTGAAACTGTGTCGTGGTGTCGTGTCAGTGACTTGGGACACTAGAGTACCTATGGGGTGTCAGTTACCAACCCTTGGTTGAGAGTCTTAGCTCGATTTAGTATGTGTATTTCGATTTACCCATGTTCGAGTGCACAGTGCTAATTTCCCAGTTTTGGGATAATTTTCCAGTTTGTGAAAACGATTTTCAAATCAAATTTTGATAGGATTTATACATGTATTGGTGTATTTCAGTGTATATACATGTAGTACATATGTATATGTGTGTGTATGTGAGTTTTTAGGGTGTGTAGTTGTGTATAGATGTAGTTGTGTATGTATATACATATATATGTATATAGGTACTGTGTGTGTGTGTTTGGGGCTGGGATTTCCTGGTTCCAGAGAACTGGAACTCCCCCTTCACTGTCCAGGTTAACCCCCCTCTCTCTTTCACTGTCCTGTCCCTCTCTCATACTCACTCTCTCACTCTAAGTCTCTCTCTCACATCTCTCTCTATTTCCCTCTATATATATATATATATGTTATATATATATATACATTATATTGTATATAGTTATATATATATTTTGGTATATATAGCTAAGGGTGTATATATGGGTTTATATATATATGTTTATAGGATAGCTATCTATATATGTATATATATTATGTATACAAGTGAGTACTATATATATATTGGGTATTGTATATATATATATTATAGATATGTATATATATATGTATTATGGCCTATGTATATGTATAGGCATTAGATATATGGGAATATCTATATATATATAGATATATATATATGTGTATAACTTGTTAAGGTATAGGTTTAGAGGAAACCTATAGCCAATAGCCTATGGCCAAGATTACTAGCCCATGGTTTGGGGCTAGCCCTAATGGCCCAAAACCCAACTTATTGACCCTTGTTGACTAAGGGTTGACCAAAGTCAACCTTAGGTCAAAGTTGACCTAATTGACCTAGATTTGACTAGGACTAACCTAAAATGACTAGTTTAACTAGTCTGACCTAATTACCTTATTGACTGGTCTTTGTTTGACCTAATTACCTTACTGACTGACCTTGTTTGACCAATACCTTAGTTGGTCTAAGTTTGACCTAGACTTGACCCAGATTGATCATGTTGACTAGTATTTGACTTGTTTGACCCTGTTTGACTCTATTTGACTTAGTATGACTTCCTGTGACCTAGTTTAACTATTAGAGTTGACCCAGAGTTGACTTTTGACCAGATTGACCTAGAATCATGTAGTATGCATTGTACACTCTATTTTTACCATTGTGGATACATTGTGACTTGTATTGCTCTGATTAGGAGCCATACACCTCTCCTCAGACAGTATATCTTCTTCAGACATTCAGTTATCAGGCGAGTACATTCTCTGACCGTTTCATATTTGCCAGGATTTATATTCTTGCTCTAGCTTACTTTACTTGATGCTGACACGATTGTTATCACGGATTGGTACTATATGGATCTTTTCATGAGATGTTATCCCCCTCGGGAGCATCAGGTACTTTTGTCATGTGTGTTTCACTTACATCATGTATCTCATGCTTCTATTTTCATGTATCTTCATGTATCAGCTAGTGACTCATGTACTCTCATGATCACCGAGCCTCCATGAATCTTCATGAATCACTCACGTATCACCCAATTATGGGCTTATCACGAATCTTAACATAACCTGAATGGATCCTTGTGTATTGATTGGGGATGGGGGAGTGGAAATAGTCATGTGGATATTACCCCAGTAGCTGTAGTCATGAATCACTTCTAGCTGTAGTCATGAATCTCCTATGCCATTTCACATGTCTATATTTTACTCTGACTCACTAGACACTGCTAGTTCTCTATATACAGTAGATATTTCCTTTACAGCTATCTCTTTTGCTACATGTATCTTCCTTCAGCAGTTCCTGTATTTTACTCTATTGCATGCTTTATATCTCCTATCATTCTATGCACTGCGTGAGATGTATTGTGCTCGTTCCCGTCCTGATTGGACCTGTTGAAAATATTACAGAGGATGAGGAGGAGGCCCTGGTGTCTACCTATTATGGAGCAGGACTAGATGATACTTATGTTGTGGACCCTCAGCAGGATCCACCTGCAGCTGAGGATGTTGTTCCAGTAGTCTAGACCAGTTTAGCCTAGGCAGTCTTTTCTATATTTACTTTTGTCTCACATCTGAGTTGTATTTTGAGATGTTGAGTTATGTATAGACTCTTAGTCTTGTATTATGAGTTGACAGTTCTGGATATTATGTTGTACTAGACACTTAGACTTATTCATCTATGATAATGTTCTCTTGAGTTACTATCTATCTATCTGTCTTTCGTTCTTCTACCCTAGATGTGATTGAGATGTATATTGTTATGTCACCTCCATTCGGAGAGTATAAACTGTACAGGTACTTGGTATTGATAGATGATTGACCTAGGACAGCGTTCTACCGCCGATACTGCGGCGTAGGCTGGGCGTTGTTACGTCTCGTACCCTAACAGTGGGTGCGGGTCGTGACACGTTTTTAGTGGTGGCCCATGCAGGTCTCGAGTTTATGTAGTGGTATTCGAACTAGAGTATCACTACAGCCTGCGATAGGATTTGAGGAATAAGCTTAGAGAGAGTGGATACTCAATCACTGCTAGGATACTTTGAGAGATTCCTGGGATGACCCTTGAGAATCTCATTTGAAATTACGATTTAAACTCCTTTTCCCTTGATTGAATTTGATTTTGGAGGATTCACTGTAGAACTTTGAATCCTGGTATTAGTTGATGATTTTAAAAATTTTGTAGTTGTTGATTTTAATTTCTTAGTGTTAGATTAATATCTTTTATTTTTTAGGGTACTCAATCACAATTATGAGAAAACTTTTATCTGTTTCTTGCCATCTAATCCTCTTGCTAATTGCCTTTCATTAAAATGAACTGTCCTCTCTATTTTGCATCTTGCTTAAACTCTTTTTACCAATCTATGTGACTGTAACCCAAACCTGACTTACTCGACATTTCCTCAAATCAAGACTTTATTGAGACCTTCTAACCTTGACCCTTGATTGATCGAACCCTAACTATATTCATCTAGTAGCCTATCTATCCTTAGGACTGTGTTCCTAAATTATTTACTGGATTCCTGATTAATTTTATTTCATTGGTTAATTTGATCTTCTTCAATTTTTGCATCAATTTGTCACGTCTCGAACTCCCACTTTCTATTCTAGATCCTTGGACGTCCTTTACCATGACTTAGGTATTCAGAGTATAATACTAGCTGTTACCTTCCAACAAACTTCACATGTAAGACCTAGACTAGCCTACCTTCATGTAGGTATTCCATGTCCTACAAAAACCCGTCTCCTTGTACTCCATTATCTTGATATGATTTTCTGGTCAAATGGCTAAACTATAACCTCTACCATAATACTAAATTAATTCTTATTTCAATTAGAGATCCACCTTGGCTCAATTCTTTCGACCTGGCATGTGATGGTGTTCTGCTTGAACCCTCAAATACTTAACCTCGTACCTTATCTTGAATGCTTGACCCGATTGGTTAAGAATCTTGGACTATGTATCTTCTTTCATCATTTCCACCCTTACTTATATCTTATGCTATAAATTTATCCTTAAGTTTTACAAGCTTATCCCTTTCGAGCTTGATCATGATATATTTTATTGGGTGCGCACCCTCTAACATATTATCTAATCAGAACCGGCGCATGATGGTCTGATCAACCTATTGCATTTTTGGTTCGCTTTTCATATATTAATCTACGTGGATGGAGACACAGTTAAACTTGCCTTAGAATCTTATCCGCAACAGCCTTGACAATTCTCCTTGGAATTATTTTCATCACCTATGAACCTCGTATTCATATCCAGTTGGATTAAATTTAATCATGACCTGGATCTTCATCATTGGATGCTCGTGCTCATACTTGATTTCATTGATTTCCCATCTTGCCCAATCTCGATTTATCCTAAAATTGATCAACTTAGATCGTGTCAAGACTAAAATCTATTTGTGATTGTTTGTACCTAAATTTTCAATTTTCTTTTTATGGAATGGTAACTTTAATGATTTCTCACTTGTTAATAACCCATTTTTATATAGGATGGTAGACGACCCTATAGCCTTGATGATTGTTGTTCCCTTACCTTCCCAATTAGGACACCTTAGATTGCTTGAACGTTTTGATACTATAGGACAGTATTGATCTAGAATGACTAGTGCACCTAGATGAGACCACAGACTGTTCCATTTAACCTGTCCCCCTGGTACCACTATTCATCATGATTTTGGTTCAATTTAGGCCATAGACCTTTTCCACTCTAAATTGTGATCATCGTAGGCACATTACCGTGACTTTTAAATGGGGAGCACAAGACTAGTTGTTTTCTCAAAACTGACTTCACATGCCAGACCTAGACATGACATACTACAGCCATGACCTTAGTGTCCCACTCAGGCATACCATCATATGCTTCATTTGCTTAGTACGATTTTCCTGACCCAAGACTCCATCCTGATTTACCCCATGGAGTTACTTTTGGCTTCGATTTGATTTAAGGACACCCTATGACCTAAAACTGCCAGCCAATTTTGGACATGACCCAGTATAGGTCTACTACCCATATTTTGCTTGTTGACCTTGTATGTTGCCTAAGTAGTGGCTTCGTCCTTGATTGTTGGAGGTTTGACCTAGAAGGAGTACGACCATCTAAATTTCGAGGACGAAATTATTTTAAGGTGGGTAGACTTGTAACACCCTGTTTTCTGAAATTGGAGATTTTTGAAAATTTATTATTTTTATTATTTATTAGTGGTATTTTAGTCATGGTATGATTTTCTGGTGATTTTAGTTAGATTAAACCATCTTCAAGTCATGCTAAGTCATGACTTATGACTTTGTGATTTTGTTAGTGTAACTTAGTGTAAACCCTAGTTTTTTCTAACCCAGAAGTTGCCATGACCATGAGAGCCTAGCCATAGGCTTAGAACACCAAATTAGTGATTTTTAGCTTAAGGGGTATTTTGGTAATTTTCTAGGATTTGTTTGGAATTATTTGGGTTTATGTGTTTTTATTATTGTTTAATTATTGTTAAGTGTCATGAGAGCCCCTAACCTAGTTTAACCTAATCTAGAGGTTAGTTACTAACCTAGAATGACTAAGAGGATAGATATTAATCATAGGTTAAAGTGAGATAAATATCTAGATATTTATCATATGATATTTTGCTTGATTTATGCAAAATATCTTAAACCCTTTACCAAAGTCCTTGCCTTAACCTAGAAGCAAGCCTAGGACACCCCCCCCCCCTTGCCATGGCAGCCAAGGACCCCCCTTGGCAGCCCACCATCCTATATTAACCCCTTGAATTAATTCATGAACAATTTACATGAATTTAATTCCTAGAAAATCCCTTTTCCTTCAACCCTTCATAACTTGAGCAATATAGATCCAAATTCACTCTAGTCTCTTGCATTGGGACCCTACAACATCAAGGATACTAAGGGAGGATGGAAATCAAGGATTTGGAAGCATTGGACATCATCAAGTTGAAGGATACACACCCCCCTTTCATTTGATTTTCATTGGATTGCACCAATAGGTAAATACTCCCAAACTTAGTTAAAATCCTGGTTTTTCTTCATAATTGCATTCATATAGGACTACCTGAACTGTAGGTCAAATTTGGTGGAAATTAGAAGTGTTTTGGTGTCGTATCGGACACGTATCCTATTTGAAATTTAATGTATTTTGTGTTCTGTCATAGTGTAAATTACTCACTGTTTCCCAAATGTTTTTGAACCAAATTCTAGCCTAGACCTAGCTAAACCTAACCCCTATACACTGAGCACATTTAGAGCTTGTGTCGTGTCCAAAACTGGACACAAAGCTCTCAGTTTTTCCACTGTCTGGACACTGCACAGTACACAAAATATGTCCTGCTACCTAGACACGTTTTCTCGACACATACACCACTTGGACACTTGCCATTTGGCATGCACGTAGGGGCATTGACTGACAAGTCGTACCCAAAATTTCAGGACACCTCGTGTCCTATCGAGGACACAAGGACACGTGCACTGGTCGTGCACTGTCGTGCACGCGCACAGTTTCTGTGGAAACCCGACTTGGACACGGCCTTCGTATCACTTGGACACGACACTAGGACACCTCGTGTTTGCACGAGTGTGTAGCCCTACACGTGGGCTACACGTGGGCATGACCACGAGGCCCCACGTGGCTCGTGTCGTGTCCACGAGACACGAGAACCCATGCACGACGCGGTGCAGAACACTGAGTATCAGTCGATTTTCTTCGACTGATACAGAGTTCGTGCCGTGTCCTGAGGACACGTGGACACGAGACAGGCTACCTAAACCCTAGACCAACCCTAGGTGAACCTACCCACACGTGCACGAGACTCCTAGACACATGTGTCGTGTCCTAGAGCTAAGTGCACGCGTGCACGATGCCTGTGCACTGCACTATGTTAGGTTTTACCCGATTGACTGTTTTGCGTGTTTGGACACGTGAAACTGTGTCGTGGTGTCGTGTCAGTGACTTGGGACACTAGAGTACCTATGGGGTGTCAGTTACCAACCCTTGGTTGAGAGTCTTAGCTCGATTTAGTATGTGTATTTCGATTTACCCATGTTCGAGTGCACAGTGCTAATTTCCCAGTTTTGGGATAATTTTCCAGTTTGTGAAAACGATTTTCAAATCAAATTTTGATAGGATTTATACATGTATTGGTGTATTTCAGTGTATATACATGTAGTACATATGTATATGTGTGTGTATGTGAGTTTTTAGGGTGTGTAGTTGTGTATAGATGTAGTTGTGTATGTATATACATATATATGTATATAGGTACTGTGTGTGTGTGTTTGGGGCTGGGATTTCCTGGTTCCAGAGAACTGGAACTCCCCCTTCACTGTCCAGGTTAACCCCCCTCTCTCTTTCACTGTCCTGTCCCTCTCTCATACTCACTCTCTCACTCTAAGTCTCTCTCTCACATCTCTCTCTATTTCCCTCTATATATATATATATGTTATATATATATATACATTATATTGTATATAGTTATATATATATTTTGGTATATATAGCTAAGGGTGTATATATGGGTTTATATATATATGTTTATAGGATAGCTATCTATATATGTATATATATTATGTATACAAGTGAGTACTATATATATATTGGGTATTGTATATATATATATATTATAGATATGTATATATATATGTATTATGGCCTATGTATATGTATAGGCATTAGATATATGGGAATATCTATATATATATAGATATATATATATGTGTATAACTTGTTAAGGTATAGGTTTAGAGGAAACCTATAGCCAATAGCCTATGGCCAAGATTACTAGCCCATGGTTTGGGGCTAGCCCTAATGGCCCAAAACCCAACTTATTGACCCTTGTTGACTAAGGGTTGACCAAAGTCAACCTTAGGTCAAAGTTGACCTAATTGACCTAGATTTGACTAGGACTAACCTAAAATGACTAGTTTAACTAGTCTGACCTAATTACCTTATTGACTGGTCTTTGTTTGACCTAATTACCTTACTGACTGACCTTGTTTGACCAATACCTTAGTTGGTCTAAGTTTGACCTAGACTTGACCCAGATTGATCATGTTGACTAGTATTTGACTTGTTTGACCCTGTTTGACTCTATTTGACTTAGTATGACTTCCTGTGACCTAGTTTAACTATTAGAGTTGACCCAGAGTTGACTTTTGACCAGATTGACCTAGAATCATGTAGTATGCATTGTACACTCTATTTTTACCATTGTGGATACATTGTGACTTGTATTGCTCTGATTAGGAGCCATACACCTCTCCTCAGACAGTATATCTTCTTCAGACATTCAGTTATCAGGCGAGTACATTCTCTGACCGTTTCATATTTGCCAGGATTTATATTCTTGCTCTAGCTTACTTTACTTGATGCTGACACGATTGTTATCACGGATTGGTACTATATGGATCTTTTCATGAGATGTTATCCCCCTCGGGAGCATCAGGTACTTTTGTCATGTGTGTTTCACTTACATCATGTATCTCATGCTTCTATTTTCATGTATCTTCATGTATCAGCTAGTGACTCATGTACTCTCATGATCACCGAGCCTCCATGAATCTTCATGAATCACTCACGTATCACCCAATTATGGGCTTATCACGAATCTTAACATAACCTGAATGGATCCTTGTGTATTGATTGGGGATGGGGGAGTGGAAATAGTCATGTGGATATTACCCCAGTAGCTGTAGTCATGAATCACTTCTAGCTGTAGTCATGAATCTCCTATGCCATTTCACATGTCTATATTTTACTCTGACTCACTAGACACTGCTAGTTCTCTATATACAGTAGATATTTCCTTTACAGCTATCTCTTTTGCTACATGTATCTTCCTTCAGCAGTTCCTGTATTTTACTCTATTGCATGCTTTATATCTCCTATCATTCTATGCACTGCGTGAGATGTATTGTGCTCGTTCCCGTCCTGATTGGACCTGTTGAAAATATTACAGAGGATGAGGAGGAGGCCCTGGTGTCTACCTATTATGGAGCAGGACTAGATGATACTTATGTTGTGGACCCTCAGCAGGATCCACCTGCAGCTGAGGATGTTGTTCCAGTAGTCTAGACCAGTTTAGCCTAGGCAGTCTTTTCTATATTTACTTTTGTCTCACATCTGAGTTGTATTTTGAGATGTTGAGTTATGTATAGACTCTTAGTCTTGTATTATGAGTTGACAGTTCTGGATATTATGTTGTACTAGACACTTAGACTTATTCATCTATGATAATGTTCTCTTGAGTTACTATCTATCTATCTGTCTTTCGTTCTTCTACCCTAGATGTGATTGAGATGTATATTGTTATGTCACCTCCATTCGGAGAGTATAAACTGTACAGGTACTTGGTATTGATAGATGATTGACCTAGGACAGCGTTCTACCGCCGATACTGCGGCGTAGGCTGGGCGTTGTTACGTCTCGTACCCTAACAGTGGGTGCGGGTCGTGACAGGTCAACTAGGGCTAACCAAGTCTAAACTAGTCAAATTAGTCTATGCTAGTCTAACTAGGTCTAATCAAGACTAAACAAGTCTAACTAGACTCTCACTAGGCAAACAGACACACCATAGGCCATGAGCTAAAAACAACTATAACACTATGGGCCAATTACCATATATAGATATATATCACTATTCACATATATGAATATATATATATATATATATATATATATATATATATATATATATATATATATATATATATATATACAATAGAAATATGCCTAACACATTTAGCTATTACACATTGCATTTCCATATATCATACTCTACCATTCACACATTCACATTAGATTAGTGTAAGCCCCCTGAATTTCAGGGTTTATTTTTAATTTTCTGAATAAATTATTTTCGATAAGTGTTTTATTATTTAATTATTTTTGATCATTAATGTACCTTTCCATGACTTTGACTTCTGGAGCGTCAGGGATGCCAATCTCTGTAAACTCTCTTCACGAGTTTTGTTGTGGACAAGATTATCTTCATTTTGATATATCCTGTCCTACTTGAATTCGTTTCCTTGTGCCCTTTTTGTATCGCGCAACTTCGGGTCAACTTAGACCAATTAATCATTGAATAATTATTCCCACTTTTATTTTTGATCTTCGTTTGCACGTTACCGTGACTTTTAATTTAGAAGCACGAAACCAGTCGTTTTCTTAGAACCAACTTCTCATAAATGATCCACTCGAGACGCTCTTCACCCATGACCTATGTGTCCCACTCAGACACTCCATTTTGTGCTTCATTTTCTTCGCACAATTTTCGGGTCAATTTAGGCCGATTTATTTTCTACCGTGAAACCTGATTTATTTTCCAATTTAATTTCGGGACCCGACATCGATCCAACCTAGTCGACCCAAAATATGGACGTGGCCCACACGAAGCCTACTACCCACATGATGCTTGTGTCTCATTTATTGGAGTCCCCGTATATTATTTATTTACCCATGATTATCAATCCCTATTTTTAATTCAATTATTGCACCCGGTTCGATTTTGACCCGACCCGGCTCGACCGAACCCGAACCCAAGCTCCATATTGTTCTCTCATGACTACATAAATACCCCGCATAATTTCTCCTATTTTTTCCCTATTTTAAATATTTATTTTTCTCTCTCCGCTTTACAAATATTCTATATATATATATATATATATATATATATATATATATATATATATATATATATATATATATATATATATATCTAACTCTCTCATTCTCTCTTTATTAATACAAACACTCACACATACCTCACCTCCACCTCACAGCTTCCTCCCCCCTCTCTTGGACCGACATTCCCTCACCCCTCTCTCACCTCTCTCTCTCTCTCACAAATATCTTTTTCTCTCTCTCTCCTTATATTATACACACACACATACAAATATCCTTCCCTCCCTCTCCTTAAATCACTCCCACACAAACACACACCTTACCCTCCTATCACAACAGCTTCCTCACCCTACACTAGCCGACAGCCCCCTCACCCCTCTCTCACCTCCCTCTCTCTATTCTCACACCCTCTCTTTACATATATACACAGCCACACATATAACACAACACACACACAAACAACTCTCCCACTCTACCAACACACACACACCACTCCCATCCCCATAGCAGCTGACCCCCTCCCCTGGCCGAGCACTCCACCACCCACAGCCACCACCTCCCTCTTCTTCTCCTCCTCCTCTTTATCATCTCCACCATCATTATCATCAAGTTCCCCATCACCATTATCATCTTCATCTCCACCACCATGCACCATCACCTTCACCATCCCCTCCACCACCATATGTCGACCGCGCCACCGGCGCTGCGCCGCCGCCCTGGCCGTGCGAGGCCATGCGCCATCAGCATAACAGCTACAGCTTCGACAGCAAGCGGCAGCGACAACAGCGCGCCACCCCCTCCCCGCCCCCCCCCCTCCGCGCGCGCGCGGATGCGGCGTGGCCGGCCCGCCCCCGTAAGCTCCCCACGCCTTCGACGAATCCGGGCGACCACCCCGGGAGAGTCTCTGGCCTTTCCGACGTGTGAAACACACGATTCGTACGTTTTGAACGAGATCCCGTTGGCGCGCGCGAGTATGGAACTCAGAATTCGCGCTCCGTCGCAGCAAGTTCGTGCATGTTTTTCGGGAGATCCGACCGTTGGATCGACGATCTCTTTTCTCCATCGCAATCTCGGTATATCCATCTTCATCGTCAATTTTCGTCCGTTAATTTTTTCGTTTGATACCTCAAAACTGGCCACCAAGTTGACGTTTTAAATTGAACTGTTTTGGACAGTTTCGTGGAGCCGACTTCGTCAGCTCGAAACTTCGTCGTCGCAGCTCCGATTGGCGTGCTACTAGTTCCTGTGCGCAGCTGGTATAACCCTCTTCCTGCCTCCCTTAGGTTTCATTTCATTTTAAGCACGTTCGGTTGGTCGAATTCGACGCCAAAGTTGGCCGTCCGAATTCTTTAATTTGCACTTGTTAAATTCCATTTTTGAACCCGGGACTCCGAATTCAATTTCTGACACCTCCAGTAGACTCTTGGCATCGTTCTGGCATATTTTCATATAAAATTTGCTTGATTTGGAGAACGTGGGCCCTGACACGCATTTCGGTGCAAAGCGGGTCCCACTTTTCGAGTCAACGGGTCACTTTGAGATCGGCTCATCGGAATCCAATTCCGGATATACCGTTGAGTTCGTATCGTCATTCTGGACTCGTTGACATATAACTTGCTGAGTTTTGAAGACATTTGCTCCGGCACGCATTTCCGTGCAAACCAGATACTAAGTGTCGCGTCAACGTGTCATTTTGAGATCGGCACATCAGAATTCCATTTCGGATATACCGTTGGGTTCGTATCATCATTCTGGATTCATGGACATATAATTTGCTAGATTTTGTAGACTTCTATCCCGATACGTTTTTCGGTGCAAAGTGTGTCCAACGGCGGACATCATTTTGACCCAAAATTACCGTTTTGCCTCTGTGTCCAAATTGGACTTATGGGTAGGCTATCCTAGCTAATTTGACCGTTCTGGACACGTTGGTGATATTTATTTTATCATTCGATGACATCTGTAGATTTTGTTTATGTATTATCCTTAATTTATAATTAATTATTTTTCCAGAAATTGTTACTTTCTGTTTTTGGATTTTTATATATATTTTAATTGCTGTAAAAATCTGGAAAAAATTGTATTTAAATACTATGTTAATTTAGATAAATTATCATAATTTTTTCAGTATTTAATAAGTACTTTTGGTATTTTATAAAAATGGGAAAACCGAATTCATTTTCAGTATAATTATGTTTGCTGATTTTTAATAAATACTTATGAGGGTTTATAAATCCCAAAAAAATTAGTATAAAATTCTATAATTAAAAAGGATCATTTTGGTACTTTATTTTATATATATTTAATCTTTTTGTCTATCTCAAAAATTGTTGGAACATAGTGTACAGTAGATTTAATTATTGAATAATTATGGCTTGCAACTTTTTATGTTGTTTTGTGTTTTAGTCGTATTGGACCTCACCCCGCACTAGTGTAAAGACCCTAGGAAGTTAGTTTGTGTATAGTGGCACTTCACATTAGACTTTTATGCTAGGTCCCCACTTGGCTAGTATCCAGATAGGAGTCGTGTCACACCACTAGTGTATTATTGAACATAGCTTAGAGCTAAGTTTGTATATCATTATTGACAGGACACCAGACATCTATATCTTCGTACAAGTATTCTTGCTTTGCTCGAGGCAAGTACATCTACAAACTCATTTACTGTCTTTTAATGCTAGAACATGTATTAACCCTGTTAAAATACTGATATTTGAGGTAGCAAGTTATGTCTTCACATGTTGTATCACTTTCAGTACCGACCATGCTTAGGACAGTTATCATATCTTCACATGCTTCTTACTGGTTCCCCGTACATGTTTCACTATGCTTATATCTGCTCCGAGTATTCACATATTTTTCTGCTATCAGTACCTACCGTGCTTTATACCGATCTCAGTAGCTCTTACATGTTAAAACCTGGGTTATGGGGAAACTGATAGTAGAGTACGTGATCATGCCCCCTCTACAGTACCGAGCAAAGTTTCATTTTATATGTTACTGCGCCGTAGGCCTTTATCTCAAAGCTGTATTTGTACGTATGTACATCTATCGCCTTTACACTTGTATGGAAGTACATTTCATTATGTGCCCCAGCACATTGTACATCTATTGACCGATCACGTACCTGCTACAGTTTTCAACATTACATATACATCTGTCTCTATGACATATGTATCATTGCCATGATAGATTATGAGTTATACCATGATTCCAGATATGCCATGTTTCCTATGTTACCATGATACTGTGATCCCAGTTGTACCATGAGGCCATGTTTCCAGTATTTTCTATTTTATAGACTTATCATACCATGTTTCTTATTGTACATCTCTTTCATTATATGTTCAGTACTTTAGTTGTAGAGGTTGTACTTGCTCCTGTCCTGACAGGATAACATTGTAGGTTTACTTTTCGAGAAGGGAACGCTATGTGTTACATATTATGGTACTGCATTCAGGACCTGACCTTAGCTCCAGAAGAGGCCCCAGCGGGGAACCTTGCTTAGTTATCTTTCATGTGTTTTGATACTTAGACTTTGGTCTGTACTTATATTTGGATACTGGACTATCTCCAGTTGGATACTTTGGATGTGTATTATTAAGTCTGTACTTGTTTACCTTCGCTTATAGATGTTGTGTTGTGATAAACCTTAAGTATGATTTTAGAACTGTTAGCTGCTTAGATCCTTTATTGTCTATTCTTAGAACAGCTTACTACGCTTTAATCAAGCGTAGGCTGGACATGGCTCGGCCCGACCCAATAATTTGGGTAACGGGTCGTGACATGTTTTTTTGGCGGCCCATGCAGGTCCTGACTTAAGTTGTTTGGTTACGTTATTGTACCAAGCATGCCTGCAATTAGGATCTAGGACAACTTGATAACACTAGGAATAACATTTAGAACACCTAGAGGATTTCTAGGATTGTAACATAGGAGAACTCATCACAGCATAGGACCGTTAGCTATAATTAGCCTCTTGTTTGTATTTCAGTGGGTCAATTTAGACCAAGTTTGTACCCTTGGGATGACCCCTGAGGATCTCACTCCAATCTTACCTAGAAATCTGTTTGCACTTATTTCCATTTGCTTTTCCTTAAATTCGTCGTTGAATTTAATTTCTAATTTTCGTTGTTGACTTTGATCTTGCATCGTGATAAATTTTGTAGATTGAATTATGATATATCCTGATAAGGTAAACGTCTGCTTTAGTTATGGAGTTTAGAATTTATCGCAGCCATATTAGCTAGTATGACAAAAACATAGAGCCTGATTTCGGATATACTATCCTATTCATAGAATTTAGACTTTCTCGCAGCCATACCGGTTGGTGTGGCGAGGATTCTAGATAATATGATTTTAGGGAGTATACCTTAGTTATGACTCCATCGTTTATTGTATCTAGGCTTACTAGTGTGGCAAAAATTCTGGCAACATGATTTCAGGAAGACGTGTATGGTTATCAGATCATATCTCAACTTGGTTCACTTCGTTATGACCGATTGAGCAAGAACCAATTCTTACCATCATTCTTCTTCGTCTTGATTAACTCTGTTCTATCTACATCTACAACTAGGATTACAGGTTCTCTAGGACTCTCCAATAGGATTGTTTTCATGTTATCTTTTTGGACATAATTATTTTTTTGTTCCATCTTTCCTATGACTTGACAAAACTCTTTTTGGTTAACCTCTTGGGTAATTCTTCTCGTTATGTATCCCGTTGTCTTCGTACCATTCTTGAAGATTTTTCGATAAACTTTTCTGTCTTGCTTGACCTTTAACTTGTTTGGACACTGTTATGGATTGCTTGACCCAGTCTTAGGCCTTGTTACCTTCTATTTTGATAGACGACCGAAATAGCCAAACCTTGTTAACTGATTCTGTAAGTATAACTATAAATGTATTGTGTGATTGTGATAAATATTTTTCCTAGGGATTGGTTAGATTAAGTTTATAGGACGAGTATAAGTGACTGACTGTAGTAGACTTGAAAACCATTAAGAATGATTGTATTGATAGTATGACTTGATGATAGGGTATCTAAGATGGAGAAATGAGATCGTATATTGTTGTGACTACAGAATGAGGATCCGAATCATGTATTTACAAATTGAGGATTTAGCATTTGTAGAATTTTAGTTGGTTATCTATAGCTGATTACATGTGATTAGAGGGTAGATCGATATGTGGAATGATATAGAATGGGTTAGAATGAGATATAGTATTGCATACGAGATCGAAAAGATATCAGTTAAAAAGACAAGGAACAAGGCAGAGACATATGTACATTGGTAATTAATAAATCGGGAGTTTTGAAATCGAGGATTTATATTTGGAGGACTTGTTGAGTAAAATGAAGAAGGCTCTACGCCAAGGATAGAAATTGAACGTATGAATTCAAGGAGAAACTGTAGGAAGGGATTGACGACAAATGATACAAGGGCCTGTGGATTGATAGAATATGGATACTTAGGATACGATAAGGAAATCCAGAATTTATAATTGAGGTTGGAAATATGGTTGATGATTAAGCATTATAGGTTTATAAACATACCCAGAGAATGACCTATAGTTTAGGGTATACATAAATGTTTCATGTTAGTATGGAAGATTCTAAAGGATATATGACGTAGTTTATGATAGAAGGACTTTGTTGAACCTGAACCAAAAAGATTGTAAAGAGAAACAGAAGAGATGATTACAAGGGTAGCAGATTGGGTATCGTAGCCAGAGCAGCTACATGTTATAGTTTGACCGGTTGGATTTCAGGGTTTATTTTTAATTTTCTGAATAAATTATTTTCGATAAGTGTTTTATTATTTAATTATTTTTGATCATTAATGTACCTTTCCATGACTTTGACTTCTGGAGCGTCAGGGATGCCAATCTCTGTAAACTCTCTTCACGAGTTTTGTTGTAGACAAGATTATCTTCGTTTTGATATATCCTATCCCACTTGAATTCGTTCCCTGGTGCCCTTTTTGTATCGTGCAACTTTGGGTCAACTTAGACCAATTAATCATTGAATAATTATTCCCACTTTTATTTTTCATCTTCGTTTGCACGTTACCGTGACTTTTAATTTAGAAGCACGAAACCAGTCGTTTTCTCAGAACCAACTTCTCATAAATGATCTACTCGAGACGCTCTTCACCCATGACCTATGTGTCCCACTCAGACACTCCATTTTGTACTTCATTTTCTTCGCACAATTTTTGGGTCAATTTAGGCCGATTTATTTTCTACCGTGAAACCTGATTTATTTTCCAATTTAATTTCGGGACCCGACATCGATCCAACCTAGTCGACCCAAAATATGGACGTGGCCCACACGAAGCCTACTACCCACATGACGCTTGTGTCCCATTTATTGGAGTCCCCGTATATTATTTATTTACCCATGATTATAAATCCCTATTTTTAATTCAATTATTGCACCCGGTTCGATTTTGATCCGACCCGGCTCGACCGAACCCGAACCCAAGCTCCATATTGTTCTCTCATGACTGCATAAATACCCCCGCATAATTTCTCCTATTCTTTTCCCTATTTTAAATATTTACTTTTCTCTCTACTTTACAAATATTCTATATGCATATATATATATATATATATATATATATATATATATATATATATATATATATAACTCTCTCATTCTCTCTTTATTAATACAAAATCTCACACACCCCCTCACCTCCACCTCACAGCTCCCCCCTCTCTTGGACCGACATCCCCTCACCCCTCTCTCACCTCTCTCTCTCTCACAAATATCTTTTTCTCTCTCTCTCCTTATATTATACACACACACATACAAATATCCTTCCCTCCCTCTCCTTAAATCACTCCCACACAAACACACACCTCACCCTCCTATCACAACAGCTCCCTCACCCTACACTAGCCGACAGCCCCCTCACCCCTCTCTCACCTCCCTCTCTCTATTCTTACACCCTCTCTTTACATATATACACACCCACACATATAACACAACACACACACACAACTCTCCCACTCTACCAACACACACACACCACTCCCATCCCCATAGCAATCGACCCCCTCCCCTGGCCGAGCACTCCACCATCCACAGCCACCACCTCCCTCTTCTTCTCCTCCTCCTCTTCATCATCTCCACCATCATCATCATCAAGTTCACCATCACCATTATCATCTTCATCTTCATCTCCACCACCATGCACCATCACCTTCACCATCCCCTCCACCACCACACGTCGACCGCGCCACCGCCGCTGCACCGCCGCCCTAGCCGCGCGAGGCCGTGCGCCATCAGCAGCACAGCAGCAGCTTCGACAGCAAGCGGCAACAGCACACCACCCCCCCCTCCCGCACGCGGATACGGCGTGGCCGTGCACCACTTCGTGGCCGGCCCGCCCCCGTAAGCTCCCCACGCCTTCGGCGAACCAGGGCGACCACCCCGAGAGAGTCTCCGGCCTCCCCGACGTCTGAAACACACGATTCGCGCATTTTGAACGAGATCCCGTCGGCGTGCGCGAATTTGGAACTCAGAATTCGTGCTCCGTCGCAGCAAGTTTGTACATGTTTTTTGGGAGATCCGACCGTTGGATCGACGATCTCTTTGCTCCGTCGCAATCTCGGTATATCCATCTTCACTCTCCTCAATTTTCGTCCGTTAATTTTGTCGTTTGATACCTCCAAACTGGCCACCAAGTTGACATTTTAAATTGAACTGTTTTTGGACAGTTTCGTGGAGCCGACTTCGTCAGCTCGAAACTTCGCCATCGCAGCTCCGATTGGCGCGCTACTAGTTCATGTGTGCAGCTCGTATAACCCTCTTCCTGGCTCCTTTAGGTTTCGTTTCATTTTAAGCACGTTCGGTTGGTCGAATTCGACGCCAAAGTTTGTCACCCTCATTTCCCGTATTTTCCGTATTTTTCCGTATTTCGTATTTTACTCATATCTGGATTTTAGCATGTATTTTTATTAGCTTGTGGAATTTCGGTATTTCTCGTATTTTGGGTTTTGGCTTGGCTCGGTTTTATTAGGTTGGTTCGGTTTGGTTCGGTTTTGAGCATTGGATCACCCTAGCCTTATGCTACACCCTCAACCCACCACAACTCCCCCTCTTTATATCCCCACCTACCACTCTCTCTCCTCATAAATACCATTTATTTTCTTCTTCTTCTTCTCCTTCCTACACAACTATCCTAACCCTAGGCAAGTGCATCTTGCCACTACATGAGGACCCTCTTTTCTTTGTCCATTTGCTAGTTTAGGACATGGAGATCAACATTAGTTCTTGGGTTTTTATGATTTGGAGTCTCTGTTGATACAGATCTAAGTTATTGCTATTTTCGGATTTTACATGTTTTGATCCATTTTGGTTGGTTTTCTTTGAGTTCTGATGTTTCTATATGGAAGAGCTTTCAGTTGCACCCAAGTTGGAACTTTGGAAATCCGGATTTGGAGTTCGGATGGCCATGTTATGTTCTTGTAGAGCTTTGGGTTCTTCCTTGGTGTTCTTGCTGTTTGGAGAAGACAGTGAGCAGTGTGCAGAGCTGTTTAGCTACGCACACTGAGCTACGCGCGCTCTTTAGCGCTGCGTACGCAGGCTTGAGTACGCTTTCTGTTGGAAGCGTATCTCCTTGAGCGTGCGTGACTTTCACACACTGCTCCCTTGAGCGTGCGTGACTTTCACATATGCTGCCTCCCTTGAGCGTGCATGACTTTCACGTACACTGCTCCCTTGAGCGTACGTGATTTTCACATACGCTGCCCCTTGAGCGTGCGTGACTTTCACGTACACTGCTCCCTGTAGCTTGCGTGACTTTCACGTACACTGCTCCCTGTAGCGTGCGTGACTTTCATACACTGCTCCATGTAGGGGTGTACTCCTGACATGACCAACCTGACATGATAATGGCCCGTGGTGGCGCACTCCTGACAAGTACCCAGACATGATTTATCCTGATAACCTAACTTGACCTGCCTTGACACCGTGGGTGGTTTCTTCTTGCTTGCTTGTTAATCCACTTGTCCAGTCTTGCATCATGTCTAGGATAGGACTCCTGAGTACCACGGTCAGGAGTACCTACTAAAATGGATTAAGGTTAATAACTAGAATAACACAGTAGTCATGAAAAGATTGACACAGCTACAGGCAATCCCGTTACCTGGGCGCTCTTGGGATCTGTAGCCTGTCGTCGAGTAGGGCACATTTCCAGCGCACCGTCGAGTGTTGCACCGTCTAAGTCACCTAAGGGTACTTTGTCTCCCGGGCGATGTACCCACCTGAATTCAACCCCTAATTTTTGACCTGGGTAGCCTGGATGGTCTGCAGGGCTTGTGGTTGTGGAACAATCTTACTGCATCTTGTTAGTAATTAGGCCTGTGATAACCCTAGTTAATTAAAGTAGCAAGCCGTAGTAACTGCTTGGCCGTGATTGATTGAATGAAGTATAACCAGTCTAGCCATGTCTTGATCCCGTACAAGATTGCTTCCTGTCTTGATTTCTTGCATTATTATCTTGCCGATAAATGGCGAAAAACCAAGCTCTGTTCAGATGAAGGGTTACAACCCCGGTCCTTGTTTGGTTTATGGGTTGTAACCTGGCTATCGGAATAGTTCCATGGTTATCTCATCGTATATCATCCTGACATGTTTTCTTAATTCAAGTTTTAATATTAGATTTTTTGTGCTGATTGCTGGCTTTTGTCCTTATTTCGTGGCCCCCTTGTGGCACTTGCTCTTTCTGGGGTTGACCCAGCTGGTTTTGTGTGGCCAGATTTCGGAGCAGCTCCCGAGGATCTACCAAGCTTCCAGCCCGATGGTGGCGACTAGAAGGAACCCGGGCTACGAGTGGGTTTTCTATTTTGTTTCGCTCACTCTATTGTAAATTTATTCTTTTGAGGCGTTTAGCCGACGAGCACCTGTTAGCTCGATGCACTTTCCTTACTGTCTGCCTACGGGCGGTAAACATGATTGACAAATCCTAGGGTTGATCATGTATGACTAAACTCTTGCTAGTCCTAACATTTTGTACGACTAGCTTCATGATCAGCTGATATGTAATATTTGGGACGCCTTTTATTGTATATTTAATGATCATACATCTTGTAATTATATTATTTGCTTGAGATTGAGACAATAGGCTTGACCTTAAGAGACTGTTGGCTTGTAGTAAACCCTCATATCTAGACAGCCGTGACCGTATAGTTGAGATGTATTCTATTTCAATATACGTAGCTGGCTATGTCTGCCCCCGCTCTCCAGTATTCTGGTTCTGGGGCGTGACATGGTTTAAGTGGTGGCCCATGCAGGTCTTGTCAATCAAGAAATGTGAGAGTTTACCGAATAGATGTCTCAATCAGTATTCGTCCTTGATCTCCGCCCGTATTTTCAAATCCCTGAAATTCTTGCCCTGATTACATGCTTGTATCATTGACCTATCCTGGTCCTTTCTTATTGTTTCCTTGTGTCGTCTTCCTCAGCGGCACTGTACCTGACCCAGCCGATCAGCAAGGAGGAGCACCTCCCGTAGACCAGCAGCAACCTGGAGATCAAGCCCAGCATTCCGGAGTCGCCTCCAGAGTGATACCTACTGGAGGAGAGTCACCAGTTCGGCCCGTCCAGCCCGCAGAGCCAGATGATGGTACCTTAGTAGGCCTCATCAGAACCTTGATAGCTTTCCAGGATCGTCGAAGCGACGCCCTGCACCAGACAGTTCAAGATGCTTTGACCCGAGGCGGACATCCAGGGAACCAGGCGGCGAACAGCTTCAAACGATTGAACCCTCCTTTCTTCGACGGCACCGAGGATGCGATTGCCACGGATGCATGGCTACAGGATACCGAGGTGGTTCTGGAAGCAGCCAGGACACCCGAGAATGAGAAGGTGGCGGTGGTACGCCTGCAGTTGTTGGACTTGGCTCGCAGTTGGTGGGCGACTCAGGCCATGGGATTAGTGGCACCCATTGCTTGGGCAGTGTTTAGGGAGAGATTCCAGACGAAGTACTTTGATGCTGTGGCTCGGTACGACCTGCAGACCAGATTTACCAACTTGAAGCAAGGAGGCAGGACGGTCGACAGTTATGCATCGGAGTTTTCTATGCTCAGTAGGTTTGCCCCCACCTTGGTGGCGACCGAGTTTGATAGGGCCCAGCAGTTCCAGCAGGGACTGCATTTGGAGATCTTGTTGGCGGTTGAGCAGTTCGAGCACCAGACGTTCGATGCAGTCTTGAGAGCGGATAGGAGGCATGAGTATACCTCCCAGAGGATCGTGGATAGGACCGGAAGTAGGAAGCGGTCCCATAGTCAGATGCACCAGTCATCAGCTCCATCCCCGACAGCTAGAGGATTGACCATTGGAACTCCGAGGCGGGCGGCCTCAGTAACGTCGGTTCAGCATTCGACCCCGACGTACCCGCAGCAGCAGAAGCAGAAGCAGACTTCCGCGATGGGATGTTCTCATTACGGGAAGCCAGGCCATGTAGTGGCGGATTATCGTAGGGCGCAGGGATTGTGCCTGGCTTGTGGAGCAGCAGATCATAGGGTAGGGGCTTGCCCGAATAGGGGTGGTTCATCAGCATCCAACCCTTCTAGCTCTTCGGTGAGAGGACCGGCCCCAGCACCAGTTCAGCAGCAGTAGTATCAGTCTTCGAGGCCCTTGCCGCCTCAGTCTCAGGCATTCCAGCAATAGTACCCCCAGCAGTATGCACAAGCCCAGGCTCAGACCCAGAATAGGCAGAGAGGTTTCCAGCAGAGGGAACCAGCAGCCAGAGGACAAGGTCAGGCCATGATGATGGCTATGGAAGAAGAAGTTGCACCAGGTGAGGTAGTGGCAGGTACTATTCTCGTCAACTCCTTTCCAGCTTCGGTATTGTTTGATTCTGGTGCATCGCATTCATTCATGTCTGCACGATTCGCGACACGGATAGGATTGGAGCCTGAGTCATTATCAGTGAGGCTCAATATACTTACTGGTAATGGTCTTGTGGGAGTAGATCGAGTGTTTTCCTCGTGTCGGATCGTAGTTAGCGGTAGGGAGTTTCCCGCTAGATTCATAGAGTTTCCTATGGCAGACTATGATGTAGTCCTAGGCGTGGATTGGTTGAGGAACCAGTATGCTAGGATAGACTGCCATATTGGCAGAGTTGTCTTTAGTATCCCCGGCGAGCCAGAGTTTTTGTTTTCCAGAGGCGCAGTGGAGCCATCTTCCCCAGCATTGCGGATGGCAGTAGCAGAAGTACAGTTACCCCGGATAGTTGAAGAGTTTCCAGATGTCTTTCCAGAGGAGCTTCCAGGGATGCCGCCAGAACGGAAGATTGAGTTCACTATAGACTTGATTCCCGGGACAGCACCGGTATCAGAGAGAGTCTACAGGATGGCACCTTCAGAGTTGGAGATTTTGTACAAGATGATTGAAGAACTAAGAACCAAGAGATTCATCCGTGCAAGTGGATCGCCTTGGGGAGCCCCGATACTTCTTGTGAAAAAGAAGGATGGTACGTCCAGGCTATGTGTTGATTATCGTACCTTGAATTCGGTGACAATTAAGAACAGATACCCTCTTCCGAGGATAGATGACTTGTTTGATCAGCTCAGAGGGGCTTCAGTATTTTCGAAGATCGACTTGCGGTCGGGATACCACCAGATCAGAGTCAGAGAGCAGGACATCCTGAAGACAGTATTCAGATCGAGGTATGGACATTGGGAGTTCCTTGTTATGCCCTTTGGAGCGACCAATGCGTCGGCCGTATTCATGGACCTCATGAATCGCATTTTTATGCCTTACTTGGATCAATTTGTGATCGTGTTCCTAGATGACATCCTGGTCTACAACAAGAGTGAAGCAGAGCATGAGCAGCATCTCAGAGTCGTCCTTCAGACGCTTCGGGAGCATCAGTTGTACGCCAAGTTCAGAAAATGCGAGTTCTGGCTCGATCGCATTTCATACTTGGGTCACATCATTACCCGAGGAGGAGTGGAAGTAGATCCCCAGAAGATTGTGGCTATCGAGTCATGGCCGGTACCCAGCTCAGTGGCAGAGGTTCGCAGCTTTCTTGGATTGGCCGGCTACTACCGGCGGTTCATTTCAGATTTTACAAGGATTTCAGCGCCGATGACCCAGTTGACCCGCAAGGATGTGCCGTTTGTTTGGACAGCAGAGTGTCAGGAATCATTTGAGAAGTTGAAGCGAGGTTTGATAACGGCTTCCATTCTCACCCTTCCAGATGGGACCGGAGGATTCACAGTTTATTGCGATGCTTCAGGCAGAGGATTGGGGTGTGTCTTGATGCAGCATGGGAAGGTAATATCTTATGCGTCACGCCAACTTCGTGATCATGAGAAGAATTACCCGACCCACGACTTGGAATTGGCGACAGTAGTGTTTGCTTTGAAGTTGTGGAGACACTACTTGTACGGAGATAGAGTGGAGATCTTTACTGATCATAAGAGCCTGAAGTATGTTTTCACCCAGAAGGACCTTAATATGCGGCAGAGAAGATGGCTCGAGCTACTAGTAGACTATGATGTGGATCTGCAGTATCATCCCGGGAAGGCCAACGTTGTAGCAGATGCATTGAGCAGGAGAGCCGGAGTTTATTTCCTGACGGCGTAACCAGAATTATTGGCAGATCTTCAGAAGATGGGCATTGAAGGGGTTCTTTCAACCAGCGTGGCATTGATGGCCAGTCTACAGGTTCAGTCCAGCATAGTTGAGAGAATCCGGGTGGCGCAGTCAACAGATTCTAAGATCCAGCGACTCAGAGCAGAGTGTGAAGCAGGAAGAAGGCCAGAGTTATGTATTCATGAAGACGGTACACTTCGGCATGGCTCTCGTCTTTGTGTACCCAGTGGAGATATCAGACAGAAAGTCATGGCAGAAGCCCACAGTTCTCAATATTCTATTCATCCGGGTGGTACGAAGATGTACCGTGATATTCATCAGCATTTCTGGTAGAATGGCATGAAGAGGGAGATAGCCCGGTTTATCTCTCGGTGTTTGGTTTGCCAACAGGTTAAAGCTGAACATCAGAGGTCCGCTGGACTTCTTCAACCCTTACCGATCCCAGAATGGAACTGGGAACATATAACCATGGATTTCGTGATCGAATTGCCCAGATCTCCGGCCGGCAGAGATGCTATTTGGGTAATTGTGGACATGCTTACCAAGGTGGCACACTTTCTCCCGTTCAGAGTTGGACAGTCGACGGCGCAGTTAGCAGAGATGTATCTCAGGCAGATTGTCAGGCTTCACGGTGTGCCTGTCAGCATCACCTCGGACAGGGATTCAAGATTCACATCACACTTTTGGCGCAGCTTGCAGAAGAGTTTGGGGACTCGTCTTCAGTTCAGCTCAGCTTATCACCCGCAGATGGATGGTCAATCAGAGCGCACAATCCAGACCCTTGAAGATATGTTGGGATCCTGTACCCTTGACTTCGATGGTTCATGGGAGAATCATCTGCACCTGGTGGAATTCTCGTACAACAACAGTTATCAGGCCAGTATCCAGATGGCACCCTTCGAGGCTCTTTATGGCAGGAAGTGCAGATCCCCGCTAACATGGGACGATGTCGGCGAGAGGCAGATGCTCGGACCCGAGTTGATTTCCCAGACGGTTGAAGTGGTCAGGAAGGTTAGAGATCACCTCCGAGTTGCCCAGGACCGCCAGCGCCATTGGGCCGATGCTCATCGGCGTCCCCTAGAATTTGCTGTCGGCGACCATGTATTTCTTAGGATCTCGCATAACCGCGGCGTCATTCGCTTCGACGTGCGGGAAAAGCTTAGTCCTAGGTATATAGGGCCGTTCGATATTCTAGAGCGAGTAGGAGATGTATCCTATCGTCTCGCTCTTCCGCCGTCGCTAAGTGAGGTACATGATGTATTCCATGTGTTCCAATTACGACGGTATATCCCGGACCCGAGCCACATCCTAGATCATTCGAAATTGGTTGTTGGTACCAACCTTTCGTATGAGGAGAGGCCCGTGTCTATTTTGGACCGGAGGGAAAAGATACTCAAGAACAAGACTATTAAATTGGTCCGTGTTGCTTGGGGTCATCACTCTCTAGGTGAGTCAACGTGGGAGCGTGAGGACGACATCCGATCGCGATATCCCTACCTGTTTGACTCGTGAGGTATAATGTCTTTCTTATGCCTTACGTTTTCCCTTCCTTGCTTGCATTGTATGATTGTATGATTGAACTGCTTAGTGTAGCTTGCCTGTGCTTAGTATAGCTTGTCGTGGCAATCTCTAGCTCCTTGATTAAATTCCGAGGACGGAATTCTTTTAAGGTGGGTAGAGTTGTCACCCTCATTTCCCGTATTTCCCGTATTTTTCGGTATTTCGTATTTTACTCGTATCTGGATTTTAGCATGTATTTTTATTAGCTTGTAGAATTTCGGTATTTCTCGTATTTTAGGTTTTGGCTTGGCTCGGTTTTATTAGGTTGGTTCAGTTTGGTTCGGTTTTGAGCATTGGATCACCCTAGCCCTATGCTACACCCTCAACCCACCACAACTCCCCCTCTTGATATCCCCACCTACCACTCTCTCTCCTCATAAACACCATTGATTTTCTTCTTCTTCTCCTTCCTACACAACTCTCCTAACCCTAGGCAAGTGCATCTTGCCACTACATGAGGACCCTCTTTTCTTTGTCCATTTGCTAGTTTAGGACATGGAGATCAACATTAGTTCTTGGATTTTTATGATTTGGAGTCTCTATTGATGCAGATCTAAGTTATTGCTATTTTTGGATTTTACATGTTTTGATCCATTTTGGTTGGTTTTCTTTGAGTTCTGATGTTTCCATATGGAAGAGCTTTCAGTTGCACCCAAGTTGGAACTTTGGAAATCCGGATTTGGAGTTCGGATGGCCAAGTTATGATCTTGTGGAGCTTTGGGTTCTTCCTTGGTGTTCTTGCTGTTTGGAGAAGACAGTGAGCAGTGTGCAGAGCTGTTTAGCTACGCACACTGAGCTACGCGCGCTCTTTAGCGCTGCGTACGCAGGCTTGAGTACGCTTCCTGTTGGAAGCGTATCTCCTTGAGCGTGCGTGACTTTCACACACTGCTCCCTTGAGCGTGCGTGACTTTCACATATGCTGCCTCCCTTGAGCGTGCGTGACTTTCACGTACACTGCTCCCTTGAGCGTGCGTGATTTTCACATACGCTGCCCCTTGAGCGTGCGTGACTTTCACGTACACTGCTCCCTGTAGCGTGCGTGACTTTCACGTACACTGCTCCCTGTAGCGTGCGTGACTTTCACACACTGCTCCATGTAGCGTGCGTGACTTTCACGTACACTGCTCTCAGCGTGCGTGACTTTCACCTATGCTGCTCTCTCAGCGTGCGTGACTTTTCGTACGCTGCTTCCCTGACCCCCCTTGTTAAACCAGTAGCTCTTGGAGTTTTGGTCTTATTTCTTTAAGCTTGGCTTTTCTATTGTCCTGTATATCGATATTTTATTAGATATTTTACGTCCATTTTATATTCTTACGCCTTTTGTCATGAACTTGATTTTGCTTAATATGTTTGGAATGACTATTGTACATGGCATATATGACAAGGAACTTGCATAACGCGACAGTGACCTGTAGGGGTGCACTCCTGACATGACCAACCTGACATGATAATGGCCCGTGGTGGCGCACTCCTGACAAGTACCTAGACATGATTTATCCTGATAACCTAACTTGACCTGTCTTGACACCGTGGGTGGTTTTTTCTTGCTTGCTTGTTAATCCACTTGTCCAGTCTTGCATCATGTCTAGGATAGGACTCCTGAGTACCACGGTCAGGAGTACCTACTAAAATGGATTAAGGTTAATAACTAGAATAACACAGTAGTCATGAAGAGATTGACACAGCTACAGGCAATCCCGTTACCTGGGCGCTCTTGGGATCTGTAGCCTGCCGTCGAGTAGGGCACATTTCCAGCGCACCGTCGAGTGTTGCACCCTCTAAGTCACCTAAGGGTACATTTGTCTCCCGGGCGATGTACCCACCTGAATTCAACCCCTAATTTTCGACCTGGGTAGCCTGGATGGTCTGCAGGGCTTGTGGCTGTGGAACAATCTCACTGCATCTTGTTAGTAATTAGGCCTGTGATAACCCTAGTTAGTTAAAGTAGCAAGCTGTAGTAACTGCTTGGCCGTGATTGATTGAATGAAGTATAACCAGTCTAGCCATGTCTTAATCCCGTACAAGATTGCTTCCTGTCTTGATTTCTTGCATTATTATCTTGCCGATAAATGGCGGGAAACCAAGCTCTGTTCAGATGAAGGGTTACAACCCCGGTCCTTGTTTGGTTTACGGGTTGTAACCTGGCTATCGGAATAGTTCCATGGTTATCTCATCGTATATCATCCTGACATGTTTTCTTAATTCAAGTTTTAATATTAGATTTTCTGTGCTGATTGCTGGCTTTTGTCCTTATTTCGTGGCCCCCTTGTGGCACTTGCTCTTTCTGGGGTTGACCCAGCTGGTTTTGTGTGGCCAGATTTCGGAGCAGCTCCCGAGGATCTACCAAGCTTCCAGCCCGATGGTGGCGACTAGAAGGAACCCGGGCTACGAGTGGGTTTTCTATTTTGTTTCGCTCACTCTATTGTAAATTTATTTTTTTGAGGCGTTTAGCCGACGAGCACCTGTTAGCTCGATGCACTTTCCTTACTGTCTGCCTACGGGCTGTAAACATGATTGACAAATCCTAGGGTTGATCATGTATGACTAAACTCTTGCTAGTCCTAACATTTTGTACGACTAGCTTCATGATCAGCTGATATGTAATATTTGGGATGCCTTTTATTGTATATTTAATGATCATACATCTTGTAATTATATTATTTGCTTGAGATTGAGACAATAGGCTTGACCTTAAGAGACTGTTGGCTTGTAGTAAACCCTCATATCTAGACAGTCGTGACCGTATAGTTGAGATGTATTCTATTTCAATATACGTAGCTGGCTATGTCTGCCCCCGCTCTCCAGTATTCTGGTTCTGGGGCGTGACAAAGTTGGTCGTCCGAATTCTTTAATTTGCACTTGTTAAATTCCATTTTTGAACCCGGGACTCCGGATTCAATTTCTGACACCACCAGTAGACTCGTGGCGTCGTTCTGGCATGTTTTCATATAAAATTTGCTTGATTTGGAGAACGTGGGCCCTGGCACGCATTTCAGTGCAAAGCGGGTCCCACTTTTCGAGTCAACGGGTCACTTTGAGATCGGCTCATCGGAATCCAATTTTGGATATACCGTTGAGTTCGTATCGTCATTCTGGACTCGTTGACATATAATTTGCTAATTTTTGAAGACATTTGCTCCGGCACGCATTTCCGTGCAAACCGGATACCAAGTATCGCGTCAACGTGTCATTTTGAGATCGGCACATCAGAATTCTATTTCGGACATACCGTTGGGTTCGTATCATCATTCTGAATTCGTGGACATATAATTTGCTAGGTTTTGTAGACTTCTATTCCGACACATTTTTCGGTGCAAAGTGTGTCCAACGACGGACATCATTTTGACCCAAAATTACCGTTTTGCTCCTGTGTCCAAATTGGATTTATGGGTAGGCTATCGTAGCTAATTTGACCGTTCTGGACACGTTGGTGATATTTATTTTATCATTCGACGACATCTGTAGATTTTGTTTATGTATTATCCTTAATTTATAATTAATTATTTTTCCAGAAATTGTTACTTTCTGTTTTTGGATTTTTATATATATTTTAATTGCTGTAAAAATTTGGGAAAAATTGTATTTAAATACTATGTTAATTTAGATAATTTATCATAATTTTTTTAGTATTTAATAAGTATTTTTGGTATTTTATAAAAATGGGAAAACAGAATTCATTTTCAGTATAATTATGTTTGCTGATTTTTAATAAATATTTATGAGGGTTTATAAATCCCAGGAAAATTAGTATAAATTTCTATAATTAACAAGGATCATTTTGGTACTTTATTTTATATATATTTAAGCTTTTTGTCTATCTCAAAAATTGTTGGAACATAGTGTACAGTAGATTTAATTATTGAATAATTACGACTTGCAACTTTTTATGTTGTTTTGTGTTTTAGTCGTATTGGACCTCACCCTGCACTAGTGTAAAGACCCTAGGAAGTTAGTTTGTGTATAGTGGCACTTCACATTAGACTTTTATGCTAGGTCCCCACTTGGCTAGTATCCAGTTAGGAGTCGTGTCACACCACTAGTGTATTATTGAACATAGCTTAGAGCTGAGTTTGTATATCATTATTGACAGGACACCGGACATCTATATCTTCATACTAGTATTCTTGCTTTGCCCGAGGCAAGTACATCTACAAACTTATTTACTGTCTTTTAATGCTAGAACATGTATTAACCCTGTTAAAATACTGATCTTTGAGGTAGCAAGTTATGTCTTCACATGTTGTATCACTTTCAGTACCGGCCATGCTTAGGACAGTTATCATATCTTCACATGCTTCTTACTGGTTCCCAGTACATGTTTCACTATGCTTATATCTGCTCTGAGTATTCACATGTTTTACTGCTATCAGTACCTACCGTGCTTTATACCGATCTCAGTAGCTCTTACATGTTAGAACCTGGGTTATGGGGAAACTGATAGTAGAGTATGTGATCATGCCCCCTCTACAGTACTGAGCAAAGTTTCATTTTATATGTTACTGCGCCGTAGGCCTTTATCTCAAAGCTGTATTTGTACGTATGTACATCTATCGCCTTTACACTTGTACGGAAGTACATTTCATTATGTGCCCCAGCACATTGTATATCTATTGACCGATCACGTACCTGCTACAGTTTTAAACATTACATATACATCTGTCTCTATGACATATGTATCCTTGCCATGATAGATTATGAGTTATACCATGATTCCAGATATGCCATGTTTTCTATGTTACCATGATACTGTGATCCCAGTTGTACCATGAGGCCATGTTTCCAGTATTTCCTATTTTATAGACTTATCACACCATGTTTCTTGTTGTACATCTCTTTCATTATATGTTCAGTACTTTAGTTGTAGAGGTTGTACTTGCTCCCGTCCTGACAGGATAACGTTGTAGGTTTACTTTTCGAGAAGGGAACGCTATGTGTCACATATTAGGGTACTGCATTCAGGACCTGGCCTTAGCTCCAGAAGAGGCCCCAACGGAGAACCTTGCTTAGTTATCTTTCATGTTTTTTGATACTTAGACTTTGGTCTGTACTTATATTTGGATACTGGACTTTGTCTCCAGTTGGATACTTTGGATGTGTATTATTAAGTCTGTACTTGTTTACCTTCGCTTATAGATGCTGTGTTGTGATAAACCTTAAGTATGATTTTAGAACTGTTAGCTGCTTAGATCCTTTATTGTCTATTCTTAGAACAGCTTACTACGCTTTAATCAAGCGTAGGCTGGACATGGCTCGGCCCGACCCAACAATTTGGGTAACGGGTCGTGACAATTAGGCATTACTATATATAGCTATAGGTATTAGTGTTAGTGTTTAATGGGGAACATGTGTGTGTATGTTAATCAGCTTCACAGGAATATGTGTGTTGACATGGGGTTTTGTAAGTGTCACAGGAATTGTAAAACAGTGAACTAATATCTAGTGAAGAAACCTGTGTGTATGTTTGTGAGTACATGATTTAGATAGGTGGGGTACATGTGTGTATACATTATAAAATGTGTGTGTGTGTTAAGAAAGGAACCTGTGTTCAGTGTTCCCAGATTCCCTATTCCATTGTGTGTGTGGCATGAACACATGTGTGGGTGAACATATAATGTGTGTGTGCCAATTTAATGTGTGTGTTATACAGGAGACCATGTATTCTCAGGATTATAGACAGTGTGAGTTCTCAGGATTTTAATAACAGTGAAGCATTAACTAGAAACTCAGATTTTGGAACCAAATGACAGTGAGTGACAGTGCTCTTGCGTGTCTCAGATATTGTAAATTATTGACAGAAAAAATGTTCCCAGGTTTTAAACAACTTAAACAGTTGAAAACAAAAGTAAATCCAAACATTCGACAGTAATATATAGACTCAATTCAAATCCCAGTTAACTTCCCCACATGAAACCAACCTCCCCAACACATAAACTCCTACATAACATGTGTAAAATATGTGTGAGTTATCATTGAAACTGGAATCTAACATTCGAATTAAGGAGTAGGCACTGATACTACATTGTATCAGAAAACAGGAAACCGATTTCATGATTCAACCAAACTGAGAATTGAATCCAAATCATGATGTCTAGTGTTCAACAAATTAAAATACAACTGACACATGGCATTGACATGAAATTTAATGAAGAAGAAATCAGGAAATCAGTTAACAGTTGTTATTGAAAATACCATGAACCTTTGTATCAGTCCTGGCATTTCGAAGCCTAGCTCATTGCCAAAATCTCATTTCATGCCACAAGAGCTATTCTAATATGTAAATTTACACTAACAGAGATTAGTAAACATGTTAGGATATAATTTAGCATTTAATCATAACTAAAACACCTAATTAAATAACAGGAAACATGGAGAACAGTGTACTCACTGATACTTGAGTATCAGTCGACTGGAAATTCCCCATTCTCCATTCGATTTCACAATTCATTGATGAACATTAGGTAGGTAGTTATTAGTGGTTATCAGTAAGTGTCATATTACCCAAAATGGTGTCCTAAAACAGGACACAACGTGTCCAAAATCTACTCAACACTCACGCACGGGACTGGCACGAATTCGTGTGACCAGTGCACGTGTCCAAACGCACTCGACACGCATCCGTTGGACACGAAACTTCAGGGATAACACGACAGTCATTGCCCCTCACTTCATATCCAAACATACGTGTTCATGTGCTCTGTGCACTGAGCATGAGCACGCTGGTAGCAGGGGACGCAGCACGCTGCGCACGCGCGCGTGTCCACGAGTCCAGTATCGACACGAACTGGACTCGAATCCAGCTCAGTCAATGGGAAATCAAATAGCCATATAAAAACCTAATTTCTAATTCAAAAACATTTCAAAATCTCGGTCGAAATGCCCACTGTGACATTTCGTCGAACACCTGCGTTCTCAACTGATACGTGTCCGATACGTGTCCGATACGGACACGTACAGGACACGAAATGGTGCAAATCCTATTCCTACATTACAAGGACACCTAGGACTTGGTGTTTATGCAAAGAAACCCTAATTTCAATGGAAGAATAGAGTTTTACCTAGGTGTGCTCTTCACAACAAAAAGCCCCTTCAAAAGAGATCTCCAAAAGCCACTTAAAGTCTCCAAATTGTGTCAAACCTGAGATTTGACTCCACTAACAGTAGGAGAACAACATTTAGAATACTATAGAAGAAATCTCAATAAAAATGGAGCACTAATGATTAAACTATGAAGAAATAAAAGTGAAGGCTAACCTTGTTCTTAGGAAAATGATGGAATAGTGAAAAGAGGCACAACTTCCAATAGAGATACTTTATAGGCAAGGGGGTCCTTGGCCGGCCACTAGCTAGGGTTAGGGTTTTTAGGGGGTGCATCCAAGGGCTATCAATGTATCAAGTCTAATGAATGGCCTAGAATCTAGGGCTCCTTCCAAGTCAAGTTGTAAACCACTCAACCTAGCTAACCATGACTTAAACCCATAACCAATGCTAACTAAACTCAATGTGGCTAACTAGGCTAGCTATGACTAATCTAGGTTAGGTCCAATCTAGGTTAGGCTATCCTAAACCGCATGGCAATCAATTAACTAGTATTTAAATCACACCATTCTAATTAATCATTTTAAATTCCTAATAAAATATATTAAATTCAAATAATTTAAAAATAACAAAAATACCCTCAAACTAGAAATGTGGTTGTGACATATGGAAAGATTGAATCAAATCCCACAATGATAGCAACAAAATTAATTCAAATCTTATGGAAAGATTGAATCAAATCTCACAAAGATAGCAACGAAATTAATTCAAATCCCACAAAGATAGCAAAGAAATTAATTCAAATCTTATGAAAAGATTGAATCAAATCCCACAAAAAGTGGATCTGAATTAATCGCATTGAATCAGACTTTCCATAACTGACTTGTAGTCTGCACAGTCAGCGGAGCCCTCCATGCGGCAGCAGCAGCAGCAGCCTGGCCTCATGGCCTCATGGCCTCATGGCCGTAAGTACCGTATAGACCGTATGAGCCGCATGAGCCGCATGAGACCGCATAAGGCCGCATATGAGCCGTATGCCGCATAAGACCGCATGGCCGCATATGAGCCGCATGACTGCTGACGTGCTAAGTGCAAAGTGCGCCAACAAAATGCCACATTATGCCTCATGAGTCCGAACCCGAGCCCGAGCCCGAGTCCGAGTCCGAGTCCGAGTCGCTAAGCCCCTTTGGGGCTTAGCTCCAAATGGAATTAATCCAAGAGAATGACAAAAGCATTAATGCTTAATCCTTGGAGCCTTATTCTTACCTCCTAGTAAAATCACCCACATGGTTCCCTCCTTAGGGTCACCATCCCATGTGCATCTCTCAACAACACAACCAAGTATATATGTTGAGATAACTCATGGTGCATTTCCGATGTGGGACTAAACTTTTACAAGGCATGTTGAGAGCAAGCTCTCTCCATGTAAAGAAAGCACCAACAAGTTATCGTAGGTGATATGTACTGTGATATTCTACTCAGTCTATATGTAATCCGTAGGGAAAATGCTATCCTGATTGGGGAATTGGTATGTATACTGATGTTCAATTTAATTGATTATCTATATCCAAGTAAGTTAGAAACTTTTTAAATATGTTGTCACTTGACAGAATTTGGAGGGGGGGAGCTTCCTACTTATATGACTTGTGTTTCAGTTGCAGAAATAAGACATGTAAATACTAATTTATGCCACTTCACTTGAATGCACAACCTTCGAACTATTTTCTTTACTGGGGTCTTCATGCAAATTGTCATTTAGTGGTGTGCGGTAATTATTTCAAATGATGCCCTGCAGTTGTTCTACCACCTCATTTTGTATTGCGTAAGTATGTGATTGTTGGGTCGAATAGATTTTCGAAGAGTGCCACATTTGTGGTATCATCTTCCAAGTGAACTGCAGATAGTCCCAACAGGGAAAATGTGGCTAGCACTTGCAGACCCGATCGAAGAGAGATTTTATCTCACGTAAAGGACAGATTTTGAAATTGCTAAAGTTGCTAGTTGATGAATAGGTTATAGCTTAAGTCTATAAATCCCCTTCTCTCCACTAAATATGAAAACACTATCCGACCTTCTTAGTCGGCTTGTTTAGATGAATATTTCGATAAATACCAACAGAGTGAAGGTGTTACTATGGTTATTGATTGACCATCATCTCTTTCTTTCGATCTGAAAATGATCTCGACTGTACCACATTGAGGCTGAAGTCAGTTTCAGTTGTTTTATGAGGCTAGTCAAGTCAAAGTAAGATTTTGTCCCGTTCTTCATGCTCAACCATCTTAATTCTCTTATTCTTGATAGATTGCTAATAACAACATGCCCCCCTTCTGGGCAAGGTGTGTATTTTACTTTTTTATTTGTTAATGCTATTGATATTATTATAAGTATCATTAATTCCTATTTGTACTTGATTGATACCTACCTATATGATACCTACCTATATGATACTTAACTGATACCTACCTATATGATACTCCACAATCTTTTTCACATGAATGACTAATTCGTTGTGGTATAGACCTACAATCTTTTTTATAGGAATGACTAACTGCAGGTTCCTGGAGAGGGATGCTAAATAAGTGTGTCTGCAGAGGAGTAGAGTATAGCAGTATTAGGTAGTGGCAGTACCTAGAGAAGGATGCTAAATAAAAGTGTCAGTGAGCAGGATACTCACTGATTAAGTATAGTCAGTCCTGTGTAGTCAGGGACAGAGCACAGTTCAGAACTGTGTATAGAATTGGAAACCCAGTGTACAGATTTGCACTGCAGTGGCTGAACCACTTGGGAATTAGCCACTTGTAGGCAAGACTGTCATGTATATGTGTGTGTGACACAAAGATGTAGGAATAGTAAAATTATATCAGTAATCTCCATGTTTGCTTCCATTCTCTCAAATTTTCATATTATAGGTAATACTATTTTTTGATTAATTTTTTATTGACTTTCTTAAACTCTTAACTTTTTCTTATATCTTGTCAAATCACAGAATGAAATAGAGGTCGCAGAAAAGAGGCAAAAACTCGCCGCAAACACTGTCAGCCCTGTTGTCGATGGTAACAATGGTGTCCATGTTGTCCATGATAAGAATGGTGGACCAACTTCTGGAGGAAAACAAAATGTGGTTTTACTTGTACGTGGACGAGAGGAAGTCGCTAAGGGGTTCCTAGCATCTCACACTACTTATCATGAGAGGAAAATGCAAGATGATGAGAAAATTGTTTATGTATCGGAGGTGATCAAACTAGAAGCACCAGTTTATGATGGTCCACAAAATAGAATATCTTTACTTTGTGAATTAGTTGATGGAGGTTATGTTATTTGGGGAGCCAAACGTATCAGGTATTTGTAAGCTTTAAGACATGTAAACTTTTGTTGGGCATGTAAACTATTATGCTTAACTTTAAGACATGTAAATTTTTGTAGGCATTCAAACTATTATGCTTCAGCTATTATGGTTACTTTATATAATATACTTTTGTTGGACATGTAAACCACCTTTGTTGAATTTAAATATTTTTGTTGAACTTGAAATGTTGTTGGAATGTGGTTTCATTATTTGCTTACATGAATTACTATAGATTAATTTATGAAGCAGGTTGAATACACATGGCAAACAGGTTGAATACAAAATCGTAACAAATGAAAATAACAAAAGGAAAAAAACATTTTTGTAACGGTTATATTCGTTACCAGTTTAAAACTTTAAACTTATATATTGTCAAAAAATGACTTCTGTAATGGTTATAACCGTTAAAAAATTACTCTTTTGTCACGGCTATAACTGTTAGAAATTCATATTTAGTAATGGTTATATCCGTGACGATATTCGTTACAAAGTATATATTTCCAACGGTTATAACCGTTACGAAATCCGTTACTAATTTTTGTAACGGTGGATTAGTCACGGTTATTACCATTACTAAAAAAATTTGTAATGGTAATAACCGTGACTAACAGCCTATTATGGTGTAGTGGTAGTGTTTGACGCGGTTAGCCGATGCAACGGAATTCCCAAGGTTTGGAGTAAACTCCTAGGAATTATGCTAAGAGAGGAACCATGGTCGATGTGGATGCGATCGACCCTGATGGCGCCAATATACCGTGTATAGTACATGGGTCTATTATGCCAATTGTTCTTCAGTAACATGTCTTGCTGAGTGAAGGTTGTAGGTCCTGAAAAATCAAGTTGTATCAATCAACAAAGTCAAAAATTCAAGATATTCATTATTTTGATAAGTTGCGCAGACAACAGATTGCGCAGACATCATTTTGCGCAGGTTGGTTTGCGCATGTTCCCAACTGCGCAGACTGACGTGGCAGAAGTCATCATTGACTGAATCAAATCAGATCTTCCTGACAGCTGACAACACGAATAACGAAGAGACTGTTCGTTTATGGCGCCGCACAGTGCTCGAGGGCGGCTGACAGGTGGCAGCGCAATCCGTGATTGCGCAAACCATTCATGCGCAGTCTGAGTTTGCGCAAACCATTCATGCGCAGTTTGAGTCTGCGCAAACCAAAGTCTGCACAGTTCATTTTGTACATTCTACCAACATAACTGACAAATTACATGTGGCATTCATGCCATCAATTGCTCATTACGTGGCAACTGTCTATGCATGATCATGCGCATTTCAATCAATTGATGCCATGTGTCCCAGATAGTTGGCCCACGATCCAATAACTGCCTGCGCAGTCCAGTGCTGCGCAAATCAGTTGCTGCGTAAATCATCTTGCGCAGTCCAGAATAACTGAAAGTTAGTTATTTCCAGAACTCTATAAATAGAGTTTCAAGTCTACATTTCAAGGGGGGATCAAGATCAGAGATCAGAAATCAGATAGTTCAGGAGTTCTTGCCAAATGCTGCTGCATTCTTCCGAGACTTTTGTCTTCAACTTCAGAGGCTTTTGCCTTCAGTTTCCAGAGTTGTTTTCAACTTCAAAGGCTTCGTCTTCAAAGTTCACATCGTCCAAGGGATAGAGCAATCGTCATCAAGATTGGATTCCTATAGTTGTAATTTTCCCAGAATTCTTGTAATCTTTATTACAGTTTGTATCAATAAAGTTTTATACTTTTGTTTTTACAAACAAAATGGCGGCTCTGCTGGGGACAACTTTCTCCTCCGACGAGGAAGTAGCAACTCAATGTGACGTAGCGTCTATCGGGAAGACGCAAAAGACGCTGGTTGTTAAAGTCAACCAGACAGCCTACGAGGCGATGCTCAACTCCAAGACCACTCCCCGTACTGTAGCCACTTCTGCCAAGAGCAAAGTGCGCTCAGTTTGGGTCTCCAAGCCTGCACAATCTGGCAGTTTTGCCACCAAGGATGCTGTACCAACTGCTGCACAATCTGCTAGTCAGATTGCTGCACAAACTGCTGTGCCAATAGTTGCACAGTCTGTCTCAACAACTGCTGCACAATCTGTTGCAGTCAAGGCTGCGCAGTCTGTTGCAACTGTTGCGCAGGCTACTTCATATGCTGCCTTGTCAAAACAGAAGGCTCCTATGACTCTGGCGCAATTGGCAGTGGCTTTTCCTGCACAAAATAGCACTCCAATAACCAAAGTGCATCCCAAGCACTCTAAGACAAGGACTCCTGATGCACTTTCTACCAAAGCTTCTACTGCACAAGTAACCAGTGCACCTTTTACCCATGCGCAAACCAAGTCTGCACAATCCAAGAAAAACAGCCTTTTGGCTAAATTCCCTTCTTCTCACAACAAAAGAAGAGATTCTACTCCTCTTTCCAAACACAGTATTGCCCCTGCACAATCCACTGAGGGTAGTCCTTTGACTATTCCTCTTTCTCTTCAAAGCAAAGGAAAAGGCCCATTGGTCTTTTCTCAAACTTCCTTGTCTCATGACATGGAAAATAATATAGGGAAACGCTCTTTAGCTAACCCTTCATCTCAAAATAAGGGAAAAGGCCCTTTGGTCTTTTCTCAGTCTTCTTCAGTCTTTACTGAAGAGGATCCATCTGAATGTGTCTCGGCACAAATCAGTTCGAGAACTCTGGCAAACAAGGATTCTTCTTTCCTTTATAACAAGAGTACTTGTACTAATCAAAGAGGTATCCTGCCTACTCCGATAGCAGAATTCCAGGATCTCCCGACTCTCCAAATTTGTCATTCCAGACAGGGAAAACTGTTAGTGTCTCAAACAGAAACTCCTGGGGGTGAATTTGCTGACCTCAGAACTTATCTTAACCGATCCACTTCGGTAAAACGCAAACAGCCAATGCCGAAGGTCAAACATCATCAGAAACAAATCTCCAAGGTCAAAAATCCTAACACTTATGCCAATGAAGTGAGTACTTCCCTGTATACTCAAGGGACTAAATATTTGAAGAACCGGAATCATGTTCCAAATGTTATCAAAAATAGATCCCTCGGAACTTTCCTCGTCCTGTTGTAGATCTTCGAGAACATCTAAGACAAAAACAGGATAATGTCTCAATATCTCCATCTCAACCATCTGATCATCACTGTAATCATAAAGTCATCATCCAATGCTGTTGTCAAACGACAAAACGATCTGTCTTCGATCGTTTAACTTTTGCTAAATCTGAACCTATGTCAGAAGAAGACGAAGTTTTGTATGCTTCTATTAACATGACTTCCCGAGACACTGGGGGTAAAAGATGCTCTAAGCATGGTAGACTCCGCAAGCCAAGCCAACGGTATTTGGAATTACTTCAAGAATCTTCTGAAGGAATATTTCAACATACCCGTTCTCGAAGCCGAGATACAATCGGTCAAAGGAATCTTCCTCAAAATCCTTCAGGTCATCTTCCTGTTTCTCAGTCAGGAGATGATTCGTTCTTTGATTATGATGCATACAGTGAAAGCTCTGAACAAACAGTATCTTCCACTGTGCCAAGAGAAGTAACGGCTTATGTTGTCACCGATGATCCGGATGCTTCAACTTCCGCAAATCAAGAACAGCGAATTGCTGCACTCGAAGACAAATTAAAAACCATGGCTGAGATGGTTGCTAGTATGCATTTCATCATTGTATCACAGCATACTACACCACCAACTGCACCTATTACTAATCCAGAGATCATAGCATCTTCGATACCTGCCAATACTGGACTGGGGGTAGTGCCTCCCCCAATACCTCCTATACAAGTACAAGTTCAAACTACGCCTAGCCATTCAGGAGCTGGGGGTAGTGCTTACAACGCTGTTCCTCCTCCTACCACTACAACTCAACCTGCTCCTTCTTTTTCATCCGAAAATGCCAATGAAGCTGTCAAACTCTTACGAACCCAATTTGAAGCATTTAAAGAGAAGGACAACTTGCAAAGGTTGGAGATTAAGCAACCCTATCCGGTTGAATGGAAGGACGTCCCGTTTCCCCCGAAATACAAAATACCTACAATTTCTCTGTTCGATGGCAGTACTTCTCCGAGTCAATTCATCAATCATTTTGAGGTAATGACTGTTTAACTTCAGCCAAATGACCCTCTTCTTACCAGAGTATTCGTCGGTTGTTTAGCCGACGTAGCTTACAACTGGTACAGAAGTTTGCCCGATGGTTACATTACTTCTTTTTCAGGTCTCAAACAAATCTTTTTGGAACGGTTCTATGAGGGATTTAATGATATGACGATGTCAGCTCTCAACAAAATCAAACAGAAACATAACGAAACTGCTGAGAGTTTTATTGAACGGTTCCGTCGTGAAGCTTTGAAAATGCCTCCTGGAACTCCAGCTGCTGTCACTATTGATACTTGTAAGGCAAATCTTTTGCCTATTATCAGTATGTGGACGGGATCAACCCAATTCCAAGATTGGCCCTCATTCATCGTCAACGCCAAAGCTGCTGAAGTGAGTGCTGACAAGTTCAAACAATTGGGGGTACAAATGTCTAACCCTGATCGAGATGAGCATCAAAATTCAGGTGGTAACAATCGCCAGAACAATCGCAAAGCGAAAGAAACTTTGAACATTAACTTAAACAAAAATAAAGAGTCTTTGGCTGTCAATGTGGCCCCACCTACATCTACTCCTACTCCTTCTGCACCTCCACCGAGAGAACCTCGTCCGAAGGTGGAATATTCCTTTGACAAAAATGACACTGCAAGTATCTTTGAATGTCTACTCAAAAGCAATAAAATTCAACTCCCTGATCCAAAGAAACCTGATGAAGTCAATAAGACTGATTATCCCAAGTATTGTGTCTATCACCGATTTATTGGACATCCTACTCGAGCATACTATGTGCTCAAAGGTAAGATTCAAGAGCTTGTCAATACTGGTGTAGTCACTCTGCAACAAGATGAGAAGACTGTTACTGCAAATATGGTTTCAGTCCAATTTGGGGATTTCCCTCCGCAGATGATACAGCACGGTGTCATTCCAATTCCTAAAGCAACCCTTGAGAATGAGAATCTCCCGCTTCCATCCAATGAAGGTCTTGTTCCCTTATCTCTTGACAACGGTGAAATTATGTGGATCCATCCTGATCTTGCTCCGGAATTCGAGGTGTCCTCTTCTTCCAAGGAGAAAACGCGTTCTAAAGGAAAAACCAAGATCTGCAACATGGTATCTTTTGATCCCATTATTGACGAAGAGATTCTGTTAGGCACCAGATCAGGGAAAGCCTATTTGAAAGATCATTCTGAAAGTCAAAAGGATCCTGCTTCTTCTTCTGAACCTGCTCCAGTACAACCCGTATCTGCTGAAGAAATCCCTTCTACATCTTCACCAGTTGTAGTATCAATTCCTCCCAAGCCAACGACGGCTGACAAAGGCAAGCAACAAGTTCGATTTGACAAACCCCTAAAGAAGTCATCTCCTACTGGGCTTGAGAAGCCTTACAATTTCGATATATTGGCTCAATTAGCCAATACACCGGCTAGGTTGTCAATCTTTGAACTTTTGCGTCTTTCCAAGGAGACACGAGAAACTCTAAATGAAGCTCTGATGCAGGCTGAAACTTGCTTAACACTTCTCAAGAAGCCAGAATCAGAACCAGTCTCTTGTCATCACTGTCATAGTGTTTTGGAACTGATCCCAAACATTACCTTCACTCAAGACGATATGTTAATGGAAGATAATAGACATGATCGAAAGAAGTTGTGGACCTTTATCCTTTTAAGGGTGTTGAAGCTTATTGCAACGATGCTCGTATGTACAAGGATGAGTTTATGAAGGTGGTATTGGCTATGGATACTGAAGAAGATCAAAAAGTAGTGCCTCAAGATACTCTTATCATACCTGTTAAGGGGCGAGTTTCTCATCCACAATCTTCCAAGCCACTGGTTATTCACTTGCCAGTTTAAATGAAATCAGTTGATGTTGATGAAAATCAAAGGGAGCTCACCTCTTCTGAGCCACTTGTTATTGACTTACGTCATAACAAAGACAAAAAGCAGCTCATTCCTTCTGAACCACTTGTTGTTGATTTAACTCACAACAAAGAAAAAAGGGAGCTCACCTCTTCTGAGCCACTTGTTATTGACTTACGTCGTAATAAAGACAAAAAGCAGCTCATTCCTTCTGAGCCACTTGTTGTTGATTTAACTCACAACAAAGAAAAAAGGGAGCTCACCTCTTCTGAGCCACTTGTTATCGACCTCCGTCGTAACAAGCCTCC
This sequence comes from Iris pallida, assembly GCA_029216955.1. NCBI lineage: Eukaryota > Viridiplantae > Streptophyta > Magnoliopsida > Asparagales > Iridaceae > Iris > Iris pallida. Next base: position 151,406 of record JANAVB010043242.1, on the reverse strand, counting down.
TCCACGTTCTTCTTCTCCTCCTCTTGTAATCAATTTGACCAAACCTGCTAAGGTTAAAGGTCCTGTTGTAAATACTGATGTACAAATCAATAAAAAAAGCACCTACTTTCCAGTATACTGATGTTATTTACTATACTAAATATTATTTGGATATGTTAGATAGCTTCCAATCAGTTACAATGGGAGTCGTACAATCTCTTCAGACAGAAGTCTCACTGGAAGATCCAGATGATTCTTACCGTATTCACCCTTCTCTAAAGAAAGGTGAAAGTCCAGCACTTTTTTGTAAAGGACCAGAAAAACAATTCAGTTATACGGATGATAGCAAACTTAACGATACGGGATGTCTCCAGTTCCATCGTTATAGTCAACAATCAAAAGACATTATCCAAAAAATGGGCTATGACTTCAAAAATGGCCTCAATTACGGTAAAGGTAGACGAACTCCTATCCGCACGACTGTTCCGGAAGGAAAATCGCCAATGTATTACAGCAGGACCAAGAAAGATCTCGGATATACTTCTCCACCACTGTTATCCCCAGCAGCTTCTGAATCAGATAGTGAAGAACGTTCTAATTCTTCTGATTCCAGATCATGGGATTCTGATACCAGCATCGGTGAAGTTCATCGTATAATTGTATCTTCTAATATGGTCTCCGCTGAACTACCAGAAGGTTGTGATGAAGACGTTGAAGAAAGTCCGGAAACAGATCCTTGGGCTCAACATATGGATAACCAATGGGTACTCCGATTTGAACAAAGAGAACCTCCTACTGAAGATCAACTAATTCAAATTGATGTAGGGAAAAGAGAGTCACCTCGGCCAATCTTTGTTAGCAAGAATCTTCCAGAAGCAGATAAGCAAGAGTTGATTCTTCTCATTAAAGAATACATTGACATCTTTGCTTGGAGTTACGAAGACATGCCAGGTTTAGATCCCAAGATTGCTATTCACAAACTGAACATTCTTCCTAATGCTAAATCTGTCAAACAGCAACAAAGGCGATTTAAGCCTGAAATAATAGACGTAATTGATGATGAAGTCAAGAAGCTCATCGCTTGTGGCTTTATTCGAGAAGAGCAGCATCCTGATTGGGTAGCCAATGTCGTTCCAGTTTTGAAGAAAATTGGAAAAGTTCGAGTCTGCATCGACTTCCGAGATCTCAATGAAGCATGTCCAAAAGATGAATTTCCTCTTCCTATCACAGACGTTATGATTGATTATACTTGTGGGTTCGAAAGAATATCTTTTATGGATGGATTTTCCGAATATAATCAGATCAAAATGCATCCTGAAGATGAAAAGCATACATCTTTCCGCACTCCTCGAGGAGTCTATTGTTACACAGTGATGCCATTTGGTCTCAAGAACGCTGGTGCAACTTATCAGCGAGCCATGAGTACCATTTTCAGAGAACATCTTCGTAAAACAGTTGAATGCTACGTTGACGATATTGCTGTCAAAAGTCGTCTAAAAGAAGATCACATCCAAGTTTTGAGAACAATATTTAATCTCATGCGTCAACATCAGCTCAAGATGAATCCCACCAAGTCATTCTTGGGTGTCTCTAGTGGAAAATTTCTCGACTTCGTCATTACCTCTAAGGGTATACATGTGGATCCCGAGAAGATCAAAGCCATTCAAGAGATGCGTCCTCCACGCAACCTAAAAGAGCTACGAGGATTCCAAGGTCGACTTGCGTACATCAGGCGATTCATTTCGAACTTGTCTGGACGCTGTAGACCATTCACTCAATTAATAAAGAAGGGTGTATCTTTTGTTTGGACTGAAGAGTGTCAACGAGCATTCGACGATATCAAACAATATCTTATGAACCCACCAGTTTTGGTGCCACCTATCTCTGGCATTCCATTCTTGATGTATGTTCGTGCTATGGACCATTCATTAGGTGCTTTACTTGCCCAAAAGAACAAAGAAGGCCATGAACAGGCTATCTACTATCTTAGCCGAACTATGATTGGTGCTGAACACCGTTATAGTCCGGTCGAGAAAGAATGTCTGGCTCTCATGTTTGCTGTGCAAAAGACGAGGTATTATATCATTGGTCAAACTATTCATGTTATATCTCAAGTTAACCCTCTCCGAGTACTCATGAAGAAACCTAGTACACTTAATTCTCGGTTGGCTACATGGGCAATCCTGCTAGCTCAATATGACATGGTGTATGTTCCACAAAAGTCTGTCAAAGGTCAAGCGCTGGCGGACTTCTTAGCAGCTCATCCTGTGCCTGAAACATCTAAACTCTATGACGAAATTCCTGACGAGACGTTAGATGTCAACATGATTTCCGAAGAGTTTCCAACCTGGCGTCTATTCTTTGATGGTGCATCAAGAATTGGACCAAATGGTGCTATTGTGGCAGGTGTTGGAGTTGTTCTCGTTTCTCCAGACGGATTAACTATCCAAAGAGCCTACTCTTTAGATGAACCTTGCTCCAACAATGTGGCAGAGTACAATTCTTTACTTGTCGGCCTTCAACTAGCTAAACAACTGAATGTTGAATATCTGGAAGTCTATGGTGATTCTAAACTGGTTGTGAACCAGGTTAGAGGAACCTATGAAGTCCGTCATCAAGACCTGGTGCCTTATCATGAAGCGGCAATCAATATAGCTACATCATTCAAAGCTTTCTTCATCGACTATGTTCGATGAGCTTGCAATACTGAAGCCGATGCTTTGGCCAATCTTGCAACTGTCTTAGCCATCCCTATCAAAAGACATCAGGTGGTGGTTATTTCTAACCGAGAACTGTTCTGTATTAAGAATAATCGTAATATTGAATTTAGCAATCTTGCTGAAGTCAATGTTATTGATGACGATTGGAGAACTCCTTTTATCGATTTCGTAGTACATGACATACTCCCTGAAGATCCTAAGGAGGCTACAAGCGTTCGACGTCGATCTCTACGATTCTATTACAATCAAACCACCAAAACACTCTATCGGCGAACTTATGACGGTCTTCTTCTACGCTGTTTAGCTGGTGATGAAGCCAAACAAGTGTTGCGTGAAGCTCACGATGGCGTCTGTAGAGCACATCAACCCGGTCCTAAACTACAGGATCATATTCGACATATGGGTTACTATTGGCCCTCTATGGTATCAGATGCTATTGAATATGCAAGGAAATATCGTGCTTGTCAAATCCATGCAGACTTCATTCATCAACCATCGGAATTCTTACACCCGACTGCTGCTTCCTGGCCTTTTGAAGCTTGGGGTATGGACATCATAGGTCCTATCAATCCTCCTTCTTCTAGAGGACATCGGTTCATATTGGCGATAACTGATTATTTCTCCAAGTGGGCTGAAGCTATACCTCTGTCTGAAGTCAAGACTAGCAGTGTCATTAACTTCGTTAAACACCATGTCGTCTATAGATTTGGTATACCTCGAAGAATCATCCATGACAATGGACCTCAATTTATTAGTCAGAAGTTCACTAGATTCTGCGATGATCATCGGATTAACAATGTTGCTTCGACGGCCTACAATCCTGCTGCTAATGGTCTAGCTGAAGCCTTTAACAAAACCATTATTAAGCTCCTTAAGAAATTTGTATCCACTAACAAACAAAATTGGAGCGAGAAACTTGGCGAGTGTCTTTGGGCCTATCGAACTACAGTCCGCAATCCCACAGGCTTTACACCCTTCTTTTTAGTGTATGGCTGTGAAGCTGTTCTTCCTTTGGAGCTGCAAATTCCTTCTTTAAGAATTGCTATTGCCAATGAGCTTACCACAGAGAACAATGACCTTCTTCGACTTCAAGAGTTGGAGGCACTGGATGAAAAGCGGTTAATGGCTCAACAGCATATTGAGTTATACCAAGCCCGCATCTCGAAGATATTTAATCGTAAAGTGAAGGTCAGAGCCTTTCAGCAAGGAGAACTTGTTCTAACGGTCAGACGTCCTATGACTATGACTCATCTGAGCAAAGGGAAATTCGATGCAAAATGGGAAGGTCCCTATGTTGTAAGCAAAGTCTTCTCAAATGGAGCTTATCAACTTTCAGAACTTGATGGTTGAGTTGCTATGATGCCTATCAATGGCAAATTCTTAAAGAAGTATTTTGTGTGAGTGTAAAGTGCTTGTAAAATTATTAGACGGAATCAAGTTCATAAATAAAATTCAAATTTTATTTCATTATATGATAGTACATATTAAAGATCACTATCATCTTTTTCTACATTCGGACGAGGGCCACTGCCGTCTTTCTCAAAAATGCAGTCAGCGAAAGAGCCGAGAACCTCATTGCTGGATCCCACGAAAAACTTGCAGGCGGCCATCCTCATGTCTTCTTCTTCGCTAGTCCTTCCTGGTTCGAGCAGGAAGTCCAGAATGTCTCGCGGTGGTTGAGGTGCAGACGAACCTTCGCCTGCTTCTGCCTCCTTTGGCTGAACTGGATCAGCAGGGCGTTCTTCAGTGCCCTTCTGAACTTTCGGAGCAATCTCAGCCTTCTTAGATGCTTCTCCGGAAGACATTTTTATGTTGAAGAATAGAAATGTTTGTTCCTGTCAGATTTCTGCTATATTTATAGGCAGAAGTTCCTCAATTTATAAAGTGATACATTCATCTGACGGTTAGTCCGTTAATTAAATGCTAGACGGTTCATCCATTCATTTATTACATTCATCCGACGGTTCGTCCGTTCATTAATCATCCGACGGTTCGTCCGTTCATCCTTTTATTTATAACATTCATCCGACGGTTCGTCCGTTCATTAATATCTGACGGTTCATCCGTTCATCTATTTTGACGGTTAACCCGTTCATCATTTGACGGTTAACTCGTTCATTCACCATCATCTGACGGTTCATCCATTCATTCATCATCACTTAACGGTATTCCCGTTCATTTGTTTCACATACATTGACGATTCATCATTCATTTTCTACATCAGCAACTTGTCATTTTCGATTAAGTTGTCAATAAATATATTATGTCTATCTATTATTTATATCTGAATAAGATATACAATAAATAATGGAGCCACAACAAAATGTCTTTTATATCAAAACATGAGATATTACAAAAATGCAGCTACAGCATTAAAATCCAAATACAAAATCAAGAAGGAGGGACAATCAGATTGTCAATTTGCTGCTTTAGTGACTGCAGCTCTTCTTCGTGTGTTGACGCTACAATCTTTCTTGCTTCCTCCATCCCACTTTCTTCATCAAAAATGGACATATCTACTGTCCTGCGAGTGATCTCTTCACCATGAGTGGTCTCATACTCATTCCTTTCTTCAATCAATGCATTAAATTGTTCAATCACCAGTTGGTGATTAACAGTTTCTTCTTCAAATTCTTGTTGGAGGCGAGTAATTTCTGCCTTCAATTCAGCAAGTCGCCGTCCTTTGCTTTCAGCCACCAAAGTAATTGATTCTATCTTAGAATTATATTCAGCTGATTTCGCTGAATGAGCCTCTAATAGATTTTGAAGGGTTAATCTTTCCATATCAGCAGCTTGAGCCAGTCGCTCAAATTCAGCTTGTATTAAAGAGTCTACATCTTTCTTCTTGAGTTCTTTATACTTCTTGATGGAGACTTCTAACTCATTTAATATATGTTCAAGAAGAGTGGCCTGAGCTTCATCTCCTTGGTCTCTTATGGCTCTTATCAAGAAAGAAGTGGGCTTCCTAACCATAATGAAGTCAGCTCCTTCTTTCTCTATCATTTTTCGGACAAGGGATCCCAGCGATTCAAAGAAGCATTTGGTAAATGACTGGACAACATGCTGATTGATGGCCAAAGTTCCGGGAGTTGCTACAACTCCTGATGAAGACGGGGTAACAGGTTGCTTGATTCTTTGAAGTTGGACAACAGGCTCTTTAAATAAGGGAGCCAAAGTAGAGCTGGTTGCTCCTCCTGCTTGATCTTCTGCAAAAGTAAAATTGTTATTTTACTAATTGATTGTTGATGCACAAAAAGATCAAATGAAAAGTAATTTTACCTTGGTTTGGTCTAACAACAAGTTCATTCCCTACTGGAATGGACTCCTGTTGAACAGAAGTAGCCTCCGCTGCAACAGCCTGGCTGCTGCCTGCCTCAGAACCACAAGATAAGTGATGACTACTGCTAACAACTACTGTTGGTATAGGCACCATAATCAGGTCCGTTGGAGGTGTTGGCAAAATCTCGAGATCTGCAAGAAATTACAAATAAAGATGTTAGTTATCAGTTCATTTTAAAAGAAAAAATTGATAAATCTTGTTTTATACCTTGAGGGTCGGTGACGGGATTTTCTGTCAGCTCACCTTCGTCGGCTACTTCTTCAGGAGATATTTCTATCTCAACATCGACAGCCTTTTCTGCAGACGCCTCCACTTCAATATCCTTTTTAGGATTTGAAATATCATCGGCAGTATCAAGAGATCTGTGTTCTTTATTTTTCTTTTCAGGATCTTGTAAATATTCATCAATATTTTCGGATGAAGAACCTTCCTCGTCTTCTTCTTCTTCTTTTTCTTCTTCTTCTACTGCTGTATTTCTACTGCTAGTGGCAGCCTGATCTTCCTGCAAGCTATAACTGCAGTCCTCCAGAGCTGCAATCATTTTACGGTCTTCTTTCTCACGAAGAGTCCTGGGAGTAGGAGGAGGTTGAGTAATATCTACAATAGGAGAATGAGGTCGTACAACACTTTGTTCTTCCTCTAAAATATGTTCTCTAGGCTTTTCAATTCTTGGGGCAAAATCTCCCCTCTGTTCATTCTCCTCGAGAGTTTTGTTCCCTGATTCAGAAGCAGGTGTAGGAGATGCCATTAGAAGTCCTGCAGCAGCATCTACTGAAGTCAGAAGTTGTCTAGAAGAAGACTCTTCCAAAACTCTTCTGGTGACTACTCTTTTCTTTCTGTGTAGAGGTCTAACAGGACTCTCTACATTTTTTGGCTCTGTTTGCTTTTGCACGGAAGTTGGTGTAGTGGCAACTTCTTGATGTGTCTCGGCTAATTGCCGGGATTGAGATCTGGTAGTCACCTTTTCAGAAGAAAGTTCAAGAATCAATTTCTTCTTCGCCACAGGAGCAGGAGGCTCCTCTCTTCTTCTTTTCTTCGCAGGAGATTTACCCACCTTTAGAGAAATACGAAGTGGTGCATTCCCTTCTTGGGGGAATATAATATCCCTTGTAGTTTCCAGAGGTGCATCTGCCGGTTCCTGCGCCTCCTCATTTATAGGGATCGATGGAGCAATTCTTCCTCTCCTTAATCTTGTTGCAGTTGCGAAACTATCTGCGAGATTAAAATTCTTGACAAAAGTATTCGCTGATGTGTAAAACACGGAGTATGTAAAAAGCATTCGAGGACCCTAAGGAGTAGTCTTTGCTGGCATGGAGAAAGTGGCTTTTGTATCACGGGCATTGTAATAAGCCCAAGCACTAGCTCCGTCTATCAGATAACCTTTGCCTTGGAGGCAGGTAATTGCGTTCACTACATGGAACTGATCATATCCAAACTGCCGAGCGAATCGACTTAGAAGATATGGTTCTAAGTAGCACTCTTCTTCGAATCGGTAGACCAAATAAGATGGTCGAATTGTCTTCAACCATTCAAAAGCGACACGAGTCAGAGGCTGCAGTTTCGAATCCACCATATTCGTGGGCATCTGATCATACCCAGCAGGGAAAGGAGCACAGCAGAAATTCCAGCCTCTATTCAAATTCAACATAAATCTACACTCAGTTAAGGAAGTATATTTCCATTTTCCATGGGAATATCTTCGAAGAAAACTGCCGTCAACTGATCCCATGCCAGGATCCATTAAGGTTGGATAGTGAAGAAGCAACCATCCAAACAAATATGTATATGGAAATTCTAAGCGAGGGAATTCTCTCTCTCCCTTCGCTTTTAGTATCAAGTCAACATATAAACGAAGACTGGCGTTTAGCTTGCAGGTCATTGCTGATAGTAAGTCCATTTTATAGCCGAAGACCAATTTAACAGCTGCAAACAAGACGCCGCGGTAAAAACGATCTACGGCACTGGATCCGGGAACTACGAACCTTCGCAGCCAGTATGTTAAGAATCCCGCCAATTGTGCTGCTTCTGACATGGGCCTATAGCCCATTCTCAAGTAACTTTCCAAATTGTCTCCTCTCTTCAAAGGAGGATATTCATGGTCATCTTTCACTTCTTTATCAAAGTGACCACTCTGTTCCATTAACTTTCTAACCTCTGTATTGCTCAAAGGTTTGAAGAAAGTAGGGTAGCATTTATCATTCTCCCTGGTTTTCTTCTCTTCTATATGATTAAGAAACAGGTATGGTAGCCACTTTGAAGAATAACAAGTGTTAGCAGTGGCACTCTGGTAAAATAGAGAACAGATCTTATAATGGCATAATAGCTCTTCGAACACTGTCACCATCTCTGGATTCTCTTTTCTGAGCTTGTTCAACTCATCATTTGTTGGTATATACTCCTCATACGGAGCATCTGCCATGGGCAAATACGACATATACTTCATCTCGTGGAGTGCAAAGCCTATCTCTCCCCCTGGGGTCATGAAAGTTCCAGTTCTGTAGTTGTATCTCTCAGCTAAGGCTAAGAACATATGAGGATTGGGAGCAAATCCATATACAGTAGCATGCACTGCTTCATACAGGTTGATTTGTTGGAGTCTGTCTTAGAATTTTGCCAGAATCCAATTCGCGATATAGTTCCATCGTTTGTAGTCTGGATTCACCAATCCAGTCAGTCTTATATCTTGCTCAGGATATTTTCCTTCAACCTTTGCAAATTCATTTATGAATATTGGTGTCCTAACAGGCATTAGCATGGAGGAGTTCTCTGGTGGAATGCAGCCAGGTCTTAAGCCTCTCAGTAGGACACTATATCTGTCAGAAGAGCTATAAAACATATCCTTATGTTGTGGCCCCTTCTTTACGAAGATTTTTCCTGCCCGAGCATCCTGAAATAGAGTGATATTCCAATCCATCTTCCTAGGGTAGCTTGCATGAGCGTACCGTGACAAAGGAAGGCAGCGAGCGATGTCGGGTATAAAAAAAGATCTATCTTGCTGGTGAACTACCCTATCTTCCATCCTTGGCCTAGGCTGAGAGGCTCTCTCAAAGGCGTCACCGAATAGGAATAAGGGTTTCTTGTGAATTACCGCATCAGCTGATTCTAAAGGCTGTCCGTTCATCAAACACATCAAAGTTTTATTGTCCTGAGAAATCAATATAGCTTGACGAGAGGCCGGTAGATCATACTGAGGGTAATGGACATGAGACAGATCCTCTTTGTATTCAGACTCTGTAAGGGTTCCCACAAAATGTTCGTAATCTGGATCTTCATTGACTTCAACTGCATCAACAAACAGATGAAAATTAGTCCAAGACAAAGATTCTGTTTTTAAACATAAAAATTAGAGTACGCAACCTCAGATTGCGCTGACATAATTTGCGCAACCTCAGATTGCGCTGACATGACTTGCGCAACATCAGTTTGCGCATCATAAAAGGATGCGCAAAGCAATGGTTTGCGCTGATATCTGCGCAACTTAATTGTTTGCGCTGACTTTCTGTCAGCACAAATCAACAATTTGCGCAAAAATGCAGCCTTCATAAAAATAAAGAACTGATAGTTGATGCAACCGAAACCCTAAAAAGGGTGGCGCAATATGAACTTATCTCTAAAAAGAGATGAGTTTCAAGGGAGTCGAATCACCCTAAGAAGGGGTTTTCGATCGGTTCAACTACCTCTCAGAGCAGGGTGTGCGGATTCGTGTCGGGAAGCTCGCCGTGCAACCCTGTCAGAAGACTCGACCGGAGCTTTTCCTTTTGCGGCGGCTGCAGCGGCAGCATTTGATCGTCTTGGGGCCATGATAATCGTCGGAGGAGGAGAACAGTGAAGGTTGGAAGATTTTCTTCTCAAAAAGCTCGAAAGATTGCAAAGTAAAGAATTGAAAACGAAGAGAGGGGTATTTATAGTTTTGGAAAACACGAAACGGATTCCTCGAATTGTGCCTAAAATTGTGGTCCACTCGCTATGCGCAGACAGCTCATCATGTTGCGCAAAATGATTCAACATTCAAAAATTCAAAGTATTTCGAAATTTTGAATACAATCAACTTTCAAAAACTTTGAAGGGGGTCTTGTAGGTCCTGAAAAATCAAGTTGTATCAATCAACAAAGTCAAAAATTCAAGATATTCATCATTTTGATAAGTTACGCAGACAACAGATTACGCAGACATCATTTTGCGCAGGTTGGTTTGCGCATGTTCCCAACTGCGCAGACTGACGTGGCCGAAGTTATCATTGACTGAATCAAATCAGATCTTCCTGACAGCTGACAACACGAATAACGAAGAGACTGTTCGTTTATGGTACCGCACAGTGCTCGAGGGCGGCTGACAGGTGGCAGCGCAATCCGTGATTGCGCAAACCATTCATGCGCAAACCATTCATGCGCAGTCTGGGTTTGCGCAAACCATTCATGCGCAGTTTGAGTCTGCGCAAACCAAAGTCTGCGCAGTTCATTTTGCACATTCTACCAACATAACTGACAAATTACATGTGGCATTCATGCCATAAATTGCTCATTACGTGGCAACTGTCTATGCATGATCATGCGCATTTCAATCAAATGATGCCATGTGTCCCAGATAGTTGGCCTACGATCCAATAACTGCCTGCGCAGTCCAGTGCTGCGCAAATCAGTTGCTGCGCAAATTATCTTGTGCAGTCCAGAATAACTGAAAGTTAGTTATTTCTAGAACTCTATAAATAGAGTTTCAAGTCTTCATTTCAAGGGGGGATCAAGATCAGAGATCAGAAATCAGATAGTTCAGGAGTTCTTGCCAAAGTGCTGCTGCATTCTTCCGAGACTTTTGTCTTCAACTTCAGAGGCTTTTGCCTTCAGTTTCCAGAGTTGTTTTCTACTTCAAAGGCTTCGTCTTCAAAGTTCACATCGTCCAAGGGATAGAGCAATCGTCATCAAGATTGGATTCCAATAGTTGTAATTTTCCCAGAATTCTTGTAATCTTTATTACAGTTTGTATCAATAAAGTTTTATACTTTTGTTTTTGCAAACAAAGGTAATGTTAGGAATCACCTCGACCATACTATGACAATGTAGGCATGAAGCAGGGTCCTCCTTGGGCGATTGCACCTGGGTGAGGAAGGAATCGACATTCTGCAGAGCCTTTCTGAGGGCATCCTGAGTCTCTTTGGAGAGACGGAGGAGTTCGAAGAGCGACAACCTGGCTATAGTATTGGCAAACTGATCCAATATATCAAAGTTGTAGGGCTTGGTCGGTCCTACCGCCAAGTCTCTCCTTAAAGGTTTGTCAAAACGAAGCTCCTTTTGTCTCTGCTTATCTGCCAAAGGGGATTGAGACAGACTTGCTTCTGATGCATCGGGTGCCATGGGAGCGGCAGGTAGAGGTACTTCTTCCTCTAAATCCTGGTGGTCCTCTTGCTGGTGAGCTGAGCGAGTGGTAACCAGAGTGTCATCGGTCAAGGTAGAAACCATACGACCCGACTTGACTTTCTTTCCCTTGACAGAGCGCGCTGCAGTCCGCATCATGTACGGGGCAAGATCATAATGGATCCACATAACTTTGCCTCGGGGCATTGTAAGTGGGATGAGGCATTGAGCATTGTCACGGGTCGATGGAAGGTTAACTACTTCCATTGTTACCCATGGGATGGGGACGACACCATCTTGAGTCTCTAATTTCGAAAAACTTTCGAACTGGAGGGTGACCATGTTGGCAGTGATAGTCTTTTCCTCGTAGTCGAGTGAGATGACCTTGGCATCAATGAGGTACTAGATCTGCCTCTTCAACACGTAGCAGTTACGTATTGAATGGTGAACGTACATGTGATAGTGGCAGTACTTTAGATTGTCTGCCTTTCCTACTTCGTCAGGATGCTTAGGAGGCAGGAGTTGAATCTTGTCTCCCTTCATCAATATGTCGAAGAGTTCTCGTGTGTCTTCATCGTTGAATGAGTAGGTTTACTTCGGCTTTAGCGCTTCGCCCGGGTTCTGCTTCATTGACGATGAACCTTTGGAGATGTTGATGCGTCATGGCTTGCTTCCCTTTACCGTCCTTGGGGATGGGGTAATTATTGGATGAGCGTTTGCCTTTGTCTTCGAGTGAGGGAAAACTCAATCCCAACAATTGCACATCCCGAGCATTTTTTTGGCTACATCCTCCTCAGTGATGAAAGATGTCCACTATATGCACGGAACACTGTGCACAACTTGATTGCGGAGAGCATGTTTTTATGGCACGAGTCCATGAGCATGGGTTCGGACACACCAGGTGGTAACCTCAGAGCTGCCTGACGGAAGCCCTCGATATAAGCACGTACATGCCCTTTCTCCTTCTGGAAAATGTCTATGAGAGTGGACATCGTCATGTCCATTCCTCCTTCATAGAATCGAGCAAGGAAAAGACGCTTTAAATCGTCGAACGACGAGATGTAGTGGTCGGGGAGACTGCAAAACCAATCGTAGTCTACCCCCTACAACGCCCCTACGAATATATTCGTAAGGAGAGCATCGTCTTTTGTCCGATGCCCAGTTACTGAGGCGAAGTACCTCAGGTATTGACAAGGAGACTCATTCGCATCGAATGGCGCAAACGTCTGCGGCTTGTACTTTGATGGACATATCATATTATCTCATTCGACATGATATGGTTGCCGAATCCCTATTTTTTGGAGTGATTCTCACTTTTCTTGGGCGTCGAAGTGAGAGCCTGCTGCATGTCATTTGACATTGTGGGCCCATTCATTGATAGAGTAGATGACTGTTGTATTGTTTGGTTTATGACGGGACTTGGTATAAAAGGAAGTGCATTGGATTCCCCATTCGTTTTCGGGTCTTGATTGACTGGAGCAGAAGTTTTGGATGTCAATTTGTCCTTGATCTGGGGCATGTCTCCAGGGCCTCTATACATTTTTGATGACTGGACCCCTCGATGTTTTCTGTGTTGTCACCTTCGGCCATAAAAACAGACATCATGTGTGGATAGATAGAAGAGACGGTAGATCTTTCACTCTCTGGTTCAGACACCTGAGTCTCGTTATCTTGGGGGTAGACAGGTAGATTGTGATCGTCTTCTGATTCATTGTAATTGCTTCCCCAAGCCTGTTGGTTGCTTGCGCCTACTGAGGCATCTGTGTCAGTTTCATACAATCCCTACTCGGGTTGGAACGAGGAATTGTCATGGATGGTGGGGAGTTGGCTACCCCCAGCCTGCGACAAGAGGTTGACTTGAGTGCGGGTGTGTTGGGATACACTCATGTTAGGCACCGTCGGTCTGTTGCCTCCAAGTCGGCCTTTAGATTTGTTGGCCAAGGCGGGAGGGTTCTTAGCAAGCTTCTTGAGAGATGGAGAACCCTGTGCCGTATTGTATGATGTAATGAGGAGTTCGTCTTCTTCTTCACTCGATGATCCTTTGCCTAGTCTCTGATGTACAAACACCATTGGTCTCAGTCTTTGGAAGACAGACTGTCTCTTCGGTGGCTATGCTGCTGTTTGGTAACAACAATAGTTGATGGTGATCTTGGCGCAGGTGTGCCTTGGGCCAGCCACGTTGTGCGCAGCAGAATCCTCCCTCGCCTTACGTTTGTGAGTAATCACTTTACACAGATCAGAGGCCTCTACTTCTACACTCCTTTCGTGCATGCAGGAAAGCTGCACGCATGAATGCGGATGTGAAGGTAGCTTCCTTCTTCTTAGTTCCTGCACGTGAGATACGCTTAGGTCCTGATTAGAGGGTTGCTGGTGAGGCAGAATCACTTCATGCCCACAGAAAAGCTGCTTGTATGAGCCTGTTCCCATAGTTTGTACCACTGGCTTGAATCATGTGCATGAGAGCTCAAGTGACAGCAGGGTTTTACTGGTCGAGGCATCGAAGCACTCGAACCAGTTTTGTACAGCTGCGCACGTGACTGTCAATGCGGGCCTTTGGTCAGTTGCTGGTGTAGCACGTTGATCGTGTAGGGCGCGTGCTGCCTTGGACTTCTTTCTACTACCCGTGGAAGGTGCGTAGTATTCAGAGTCCAACCGAGTGGTCGGCGTAGCACTTTGGTCGCGCAGGGCGTGTATTGCCTTGGATTTCTTCGTGTCATCCAAGGAAGGTGCATGGCACTTAGAATCCAGCATAGATAGTGGCATAGCATGTTGATCGCACAAGACGCATGATGCCTTGGATTTCTTCCCGCTACCCCTAGAAGGTGTGTAGCATTCCGAATCCAATATAGGTTCTCCTAGGATACACAATTCTGTCAAAGACAAAAGTTCTATCCTGTGCAGCCGTCTTTCTATGCGGGTGGATAGCTTCACCATTCATCCTACGCTACGCCATCGTTGGTTGCACGACCAAGGAGTTGCATTCTTTGTTGTGCTTCTCTGCAATTGGAGTCAGCTGAGGAAGTACAGTAGCAGTGGGTGAAGGCCTCTTCGGGGCTTCGCCGTTCATGGAGGTTTGGAGCGCGTCCCCCTCCATTTTGCCATTAATCACAGTGGCTTTGGACACCCAGGTATGTCGAGTCTTCTTCGATTTTACGAACCGCTTCGAAGGTCTTGACTTCTCTTCAGAGAGGAGGTCTTCAAAAGCTTGCTGTTCAAAATATACGACCAATATCTTTTGGGAAGACCCCAGCAAGTTATCGTTAGACTGTGTCACCACCTTCTCGTCAGAGGAGAAGGAAATCACTCGCAGAGTCGCCATCTTGTTTGCCATGACATAAGTTGAGCAAACTTTTTGTATTCAAACATATAAAAAGTACAAAAAAGACTCCTAAACAGGAGGTTTAAGTGCAAACATTTTCTAGGAAATTATGACGGTGGAGATCGAGTACGGCAGCGGCTCCTTTACTCTGTTGACGATCTGATGATGACTTGAACTTGATCCAACTTTTTGACGCTCAAGAGTGGTACTCGGGGTTGCTAATCAGGAAGATGACGATGTTCTTAATGAAGGAAAACACCTTTTATTTATAGACCAACACATATGCGACGTGTATAGGGTTTTTTGGGAGTGCAGGAGCGCTACATGTGGAGATATGAGAGAATCTGTTGTAACAGCACGGTGGAGGGCTGCTGCTGAGCTGACACATGGCGGACATTGAGATTCTCTTCTATCAAGATCTCCGGTGGTTATCAACATAACCGAATAAATGATACATGGCATATGCTTATTGCTCGATAATCTTGATCGGATAAAGCCGAGTGGATTTTGCTCCTATCCAAAGAGTCGTATTTTATCCCTACCTTAGGGGCAGCAGTTTAAACAAACCGATTGGATATTGCCCTTGTCAACAGAACCAAACTCCGTTCCTATCTTAGGAGAGATGGTTTAAACAAACCGATTGGATCGTATTTGAAAAAAATATAGATGCCAGAGTGGTCATATGGAACAATGCCACATCATAGAACTGCGTGTCTATACGAGCTGCACTTCTGGTAAGGTTTCAATGTCACTGCACTTTTGGGCGATGAGGAGACTGTGCCGAGGCAACGAAGTCACTGCACTTTAGGGCGGTGAGGAGACTGTGCTGAGGCAACGAAGTCACTATGCTTTACGATGACGAGGAGACTGTGCTGAGGCAACAAAGTTATTGTATTTTAGGTGACAAGGAGACTGTGCTGAGGCAACGAAGTCACGGTGCTTTAGGGCGACGAGTTGACTGTGCTAAGGCAATAAAGTTACTGTGCTATAGGGCGACGAGTTGACTATGCTGAGACAATAAAGTCACTATGCTTTAGGGCGACGAGGAGACAGTGCTGAGGCAACAAAGTTACTGTGCTTTTTGGGTGACGAGGAGACTGTGCTGAGGCAACCAAGTCACTGTGATTTTGGGCGACGAGAAGACTGTGTTGAGGCAACGAAGTCACTGTACTTTAGGGCGACGAGTTGACTGTGCTGAGGCAACAAAGTCACTGCACTTTTAGACGACGAGAAGACTGTGCTGAGGCAAAAAAGTCATTGTACTTTAGGGCAACGATGAGACTGTGACGAAGCAGCGAAGTGTCAAATGAAGGAGCCATTGAATGGCCTACACTTCTGGATTGGATTTGAAGGAGCTGCGCTTCTGGGTTGAACCGAAGGGGTTGCGCTTCTGGGTTGAACCGAAGGAGCTATAGTTCTGGGTTGATCTGAAGGGGATGCACTTCTGGGTTGAACCGAAGGAGCTGCGCTTCTAGGTTGATCCAAAGGGGCGAGTTCTGTCAAAGTTATTTTCTCCTAAGAACATTAAATGACCGCCCTTGAATGGCTGAGTCAACATCCTCTTTAATTACCGCTGTTTGGGGTCTCGAGAAGCGGTAAGAAGGCTTAGTTAAATGAATCTATTAATTGAGATTCATTGTGTTGAGTCCTAGGTACATCCCATTACTCCGGAGTCCTTTGGCTGACCGCCACGTGGCCTATGGGTTGGACCATACGGCCTTTATATAAAGAGGAGGTTACGGTTAACACTTTGCTACAGTTCTTTTATTTCCCTGTCATGGTCGACCCCGACTTAGCTTTGGACGGCCATGAGCCTTGCAAAAGTCGACTGTTGGTTGTAGATCTCTTCATTCAAAGAAGTTGTGGCTTTGTAGAAGAACCACTACTGAGTTTCGAGATGCACTTGAGCGTTTGGCATAAGGAGTTCGAACCTAAACAACATCTTAGAGGTCTTTGAGGCCCAAGCTACCGAATTTAGATTTATTGCCAATCCGAAGTGCCACAGGCTATGCTCTGCACTACTCAATAGCGACGGAGCACCCTGTTATACTGGAAGAGTCGCAAGAAGTATTGCGAGCAGGAGCTACGTTCTTGTTCGGGCCAATAGCTACTTCATTAGCCATATTGGAGTTCCTCCATATCTGACTAGGAAGTAGCTCGCTCTGACCAGGAAGTAATTCGCTCTGACGCTGCTGCACTTTTGGCGACTGTGCAATTCTAAAGATTGCACATTTGTAGAATTTAGGTGTTTAGTCTTTATATGTAATCATGAAGAATCTGTAATAGATCTCTGTAGACATGATCTTTAATAAAGGACTTCTTTTTATGCACTGATTCTCTTGTGATTCTGGGTGATGAGCACAGCAATTTTGGTGTTTTCTGTGCTTCTATGCAGTATAGATGTCACCTGCGCTTTCGTAGATGCTACGCTCTCATGCTTCTACACGGACCCTAGCTACATATTTAACCAGGTAAGAAATATACATGCCAAATGTAATAGTAAATAACATGCATAAAAGACAGAAAATAATAGAAGAAATAAAGACTGAATACACAGTACAAAAATGAAAACGTGAAGAATGTGGCATGCCATCGGAAGTCGTGCTAAGAAACGTGACTACAAGTAAATCGGGATAACCGTAACTCAATGGGAGTTCACAGTCCCATAGTATGTAGGCCAATGGGGACTCCAAAACTATAGTAAGTCTCCATTGCAGCCCAAAGGAAGCTCAGGAACGAGAATGGTTAGGTATAGTCAATGTCTAATAACATGTCATGGTCAAGTCAAGACAAATACAGGTAATCAGATCAAGTCAAAGTCAACGCACAAGAACACAAAAATCTAATGTCATGGTCAAGTCAAGATAAATACAGGTAATCAGATCAAGTCAAAGTCAACGCACAAGAACACAAAAATCTAATCAAGTATAGTATAGCATCGGTCCAATGTATGACAATAAAAAAAGACATAGAGCATATAATAAAACAAGTAGGACAAATCATGAGGCATGTAGAAGAATCATGTGATAATACAAGAAAAAATAAACATAAACAAGAATGACTGAAAATAAATATGCATAATACTATACAAATTGGCAAGGTATACTTGACAAGTTGGCAATGCATACTTGCCTGGAGTGTACCTCGTTTGGACGCCTCGATTTGCGTGTCACGAATCTTATATTTTCAAACTTTAATCTAATGGCTTAAAATTCATAATTAATCTACAAATCAGAACTTAACATAGAAAAATATAATTTATATAAATTTTATTCAAAATTATTAGTAACATTCTTAGGTATTAGAATCACTAGTTATTCATAGAATTCATAGATTTAACTTTTGTTTAATTTAATATGATGGGGTACGTGGGTTGATGGCATAATTGGATAGCAAGTAGATTGGATTGTATTATCGAGAGATTGTGACTACATTACCTTCGAAAACAGGCAAGTATACCTTGTCAACTTTGTACAATTTATTTATATGCATGCTTCCTTGTATTTTCGCTTGTACACATCTCATTTTTCTATTACTTGCAGCCTTGCCATGATTTATTTTTATGTCTTGTACCTGATATTACTTGCTTTTATCATTAGTTCTTTTTGTATATTTCCACACGTTACTTTCGATAGTATTTTGTGTACTTGAGCGACTTGACTTGATCATGTGTTTCCGTATTTTTTGGACTTGACTTGAGTTTGACTTGGCTCGAGTTTACCTATTTTTTAGATCCTTAGGCGAGAATATTGTTAATAGGTGTTGGCTATTGTGACCAAATCTTCACTCGTTATTGCCTCACCGGGCTGCGATAAAGATTTATTCACTTGATCCCTCAATCGTTAGTGCCTCAATGGATTACGATAGAGACCTACGATATGACTTTTAGTGTCTTACCGGACTACGATCGCTAGTACTTGATTTAATTGTAGCCATGACTGATACCGTTATTTTTGACAACATGCCACCCTCTTAGTTGTAGTGTTTTCTTGTGCTATTTTCTTATCTTTTCCTTGCATGTTTATTTACTGTTACATTCGGCATGTATATTATGTATTTTGCTATGTTTCTCTAAGGACCTGGTTATTTTTTCAAGTTATTACCATGCTGCTATGTAGAATAGATGGGTAGTTGATAATTGTGCATGCAGGATTCAGGCATTGTTAGTGGTACTTCATTTTTGTTCTTATGTGTATATATTTATTACCTTGACTTCACTTCTATTACAACCTAGTTTTGCAAGCTTTATTCTTCTTCTTGAGCTTGTTCGAAAATATGTAGTACTTGGTGGCCGACTGTTTGACATAATGTTCATCCTTGTTCTATATTTATTCTTTTTGTGGATTAAGATATAGTTTAATTTGTCATATTAGAAATGTTAGCATAATCTTGACATCGTATACGTATTCGAGTTGTATTGGTGTCTACTTGATACGTAGCCAGCTACTGCCACGTTCTCTAGTCTTACGTATTTTGGGACTGGGGCATGACACAAGAATTTAATACTCTACCATCGAGTTACTTTAGAGTTTGCCAATATGTTCAAGGGATTTTGTATGGACTATATGTAACCACCGTTTCCGAAAAATCCATAATTTTTTAAAATTTTTGTGTTCCATTATTTTCTACGAGTTATTATATATGAATTTAGCTTAATAATTAATCTACAGCAAAGGCATTAAAGGAAGGGCATTTTGGTAAATATGTAACCAACCAAGGTTAGATATTTTCCAAATAGCCATGTGGGAAAATTGATGCCTTCTAGAAATTTTTCCTAACAGCCCTAACTAATTCCTAACCACTTTATAACTAATTTCTAACTAATCTTAGATTAAACATATATTCACAATTTCGCAGTTTGTTTTGCAATTAGGGTGCGTTTGATCGCAAGGTGGAAAATATGTGGAAAAAAAATTAATTCTATGAAATTATTTTTCTAGGAAAAAAATTTCATGGAATTTTAAAAAAAAATTCATGGAAAACGTAATTTGAGAATTTGATTGCCATTATTTTCCATGAAAAAATTATATTTTCCTATCGGTTGGACAAGTTTCATTTTCCACCATATTAGATGAAAATTTGGATAATGATAGTTTTTTGGAAAATAATTTCATGAAAAATATAAGCTATCAAGCACTGCAATTGGTGGAAAATTTGTGATGAAAATATTTTTCATGGAAAAAAAAACCCCAATCAAACACAGCCTTATTGATTTTATCATTCAAAACCTACTTAAACCAAGACTTCCTCTCTCTGTTCTTATTTTCCATGGAAAATTATAAGGGCACATGTAAAGTTGATCAGGGCTAGCCAAAAGTAAATTTTAATTTATTTACAAGTTTGCCATTAAAAAAATTACTCAGGGCTAGCCAACATGTGAGTATATAAGTCATTTTTTTTTTTTTGCTCTCCTCTCTTTTCTCACAAGAAGAAGAACAAGAACAAGAAGAAAAAGAAAAAGAAGAACAAGAACAAGAACAACAAGAACATCAATTTTTTCAAACCTAGTTTATTTTAATTTTTTGCTCTCTTCTAATTTCTCAGATCTCTTTCTCTAAACCCTAATTTATTTTTCTTCTTCTTGTTTGGGCATTATGGATGAAACCCTAGTTGTAGAAGAAATTGGGTTATCAAATCTGTCAAATCTATTAGTTTATTAACCAAAATTTCTTTATTAATAGAAGAATTATACATGAAATCCTAGTTATAGAAGAAAACTATGGAAGAAACCCGAAGAATTGGGTTCATATCAGGACTGCCACAATTTCTGACAGTCCTAGAAGTATTGAGGACTGCTAGAAATTGTGCCAGTCTTGACATAGACTCGATGTACAACAGGACTGCCACAATTGCTGGCAGTCTTAGATGTACTGAAGACTGTCAGAAAGTGTAGCAGTCCTGAAAGGGACATGCTCTACAGCAGGACTGCCACAATTTTTGGCAGTCCTAGACATATTGAGGACTTCCAGAAATTGAGACAGTCTTGAAAGATACTTGCTGTAGAGCAAGTTCCTTTCAGGACCGCCACAATTTCTGGCAGTCCTAAAGTCGAAATTCTCGAATGAAAAAAAATATGTTAGGGTTTATTTCAATCTTGATAATAGAGTGAAATATGTGATTTAAGGGTTTATTTTCATACATTCTTTGTAAGGAAAGAAATATTTAAGTTTTATTTTCATGCATTTTAGGGTTTATTTAATTTTTTGGGTGCCATCGAAATTGGGAAAGAGAAGGAAACTAGGGTTTTGATGGATATGGTGATGATGGAAATGGTGAAGAAGAAGAAGAAGATAAGAAGAAAACTAGGGTTTTGATGGAGATGTGAGAATGAAAATGGTGGAGAAGAAGAAGATGGATAAAAGAAGAAGAAAGCTAGGGTTTGTGAAGAGAGAGTGAAATTTAGAAATGAGATTGATTTTTGGAGTTTTGGTGGGCTGTGGGGTTTGGACAATCCCATGAGTGGAATATTTTGATAGCCCGAGTAAAATCTCCTCAAATCCTGGCTAGCCCTAATTCTTGGTTAGTCCCGATCAAAATGTTATGTGTCCTTATAATTTGCCTTTTCCATTCTTCTGTTTTGAGCGACAGAGCTCCTCTTCCCACCTCACTCTCCCCTAACCCCTCTTTTCTTCCCAATCAAGATTCTGTTACACACTTGTAACTATCTCCAATTCCGAGTTGGTAAGATTTGGCCATGGCGACCAGCGCCGGAGTGCAGCCGTAGCTCTGACCAGGTTCTTCACTGCAGACCGACACCACTGCTTCTTTCTCTCGCCGAGCACCGAGCTTTGTCTCCGACAGAGCTCCGTCGCCACCACCCACTTATGCAACGCCAGTCTCCGGCGCTTGTAGACCACGTCGAGGCAAACCGACAACTTTCGCGTAGTGGACGACGGCGAGCTAGTCGAACCCCTGTCGGTGATGAGCGGACGTGTCTACGAACATCACGAATTCGAGGAGAACGAGCTCGAATTTATCGATCGGTTAGCCACCATTCTCTTATTGTCCAATTCGAATGGATCGACCTTGATTTCGACCGATTAAATTCGTTCTTGATCAGGTTGAATCAAGTTTCGATCAGTAGAAGCTTTGTTTTGTTCATTAATCGTTCCTGATTCATTTTTATTCTTGGAATATTTCGATCGATCAGTGTTTGATAATTGTCCTGTTGTTGATCACCAGGTGCTCGACTGTTTGCCACATAAGAGAATTCGAGGTTCTTTGTGTCCGACTTGGACACAAGAGGGTTGTATCGTCAAGTCTAAAAGCACATGTATAACTTCTTTTCTGTTATTCTCCTAGTTTCTTTATTTTCTTGAAAATAAGAATTAGGGTGAAATTTCCTCGGTGATACAACTGGGACACAATATCAGGAATGGGTTGTCTGTGTTAAACATGAGTCTGTGTACAGTGCTACGTTGGTGTCGGACACAGAGGATATGAATGTGTTGAAAAATTGTATTCCTTGTGTCTAGCGACCGTTGGAAGAAAACTGTAGGAAGACAATTTTGAATTCAACTGTGTAGTGGCTTTGGGTTCAGGTCTGGGCGTTAGAGCATCTCCAACCCTATTGTTAGTTTAGAAAAAATGGTTGCAACATAGGAATGACAAACTTTTATTCTATTCCAAAAATTCTTTTCTAATGCAAATGTAGAATAAAACATGAAGTTGACATGGCAATGACATGGCAAGGAGAATGTGAAGTTGGTTGTCTAGATTTAGACAATGCACTTCACAATGACTTTGTCTCCACATCATCAATTATGAATAGAAATATTTATAAAAAAGTTGAAGAAGTGGAGGAGTTGCCTTGGAAGTTGGAAAAAATACTTTTTATTGTCTCCTCAATACTTTTGCATTGGAGAGATATTTTCTATCTCATTGTCTTTTGAGATATAGTTTTGCCACATAAACAAGACATTGTCTTGTGGGTGATGCCACATAGGAGCCACCTAAGACTCACATCACTTAACAAGTCAATAGGGTTGGAGATGCTCTTATGCTCTTGGACTGAACAACAGAATAAAGGGGTACGGACTTTAGCCTATAGGCTAGCGAATTGAACTTTGGTTTTTAAAAGGCTAATTATATGGACACAACCAAAAGTGATCGGGACTAGCCCATTTTTTTAATTTTTCTGGCAGTCCAGTCTGTAGACTGGACTGTCCAGTTTCTAACAAGGACTGCCAGGATCTAACAAGGACTGCCCACTTTTCTGTCAGTCCAGTCTGTAGACTGGACTGTCAGAAAAGTGGGCAGTCTTAGGACTGCCACAATGGGATAGCCCCGATCACCTTTGGTTGTGCCCATATAATTTGCCTTTTAAAACTTTGAAATATTTTGTATACTGGGCTGGGGACTGCTCTGTGGGCTTAGGTCCATAGGGATGGCTGAGGGTTTCATTAATTAGTATTAAGAAAAAATTAGTTTAGTGTTAAATAGGTTAGTTAAGTGATCTTTAATTAGTAAATAGTTTTAATAGCAACTCTTTTATTATTAATTGTTAAAAAAGATTAGTAATAGCCTAATAGAAGAATAATAGATTAGTAATGGTTGACTAAAAATAGGAATTTAGAGTATTAGATTTTTATACAATTTAGAATATTCTTTAAGAAATATTTATTTGACACAGCTAGCAAGGATTTGACTGGATCACCTACGACAATTCAGGAAAGTACACCACGACTCATAATTTACCTGTATTTCTAACTTGCATTGTTCATATTGGACACTTGAGCGACACGTATTGTGCATTGATTCTTCCTTATTGTACCTTGATTGATTGTGTGTCGGGATTGGGGGAAATACATAGTTTCTATGTGATCAAATCTTGTGGTATAATATTATGGACAACCTAGTCGCACATCGTGCACGTGTGGCTAAACCGGACCGGACCTATGGTACTATTGTGCTTATTGTGTTCCCAACCGATCACATATGAGCTAGTATTTCAAATCACATTTGCATTGCTATCTTTTAGATTGATTCAGTTACTATTTCTCATATTCAGTTACAGGTTAGTTCGTTGCATTATAGTGATATATTGTATATTTCATATCGTAGGGTTGTAATTTGTTCCTTTCTTGTCTGGATATGTTGCAGGTGACTTTGACTTCTACCTCAGCTTTATGGCTTACATGACGGGTTGATAGTCGTTGATGACAGGGATGCTACACAAAGACAATTGACTTAGGATGGACATAGAACCTTTGTATAGATTTCTATTATATGAGAGTTGGATGACTGTATTTATGGATGATTGTATATTGAGTAGTAGATTGTAGAGAATAATAATGGGATGATTTTATTGATAGGCTATTGCCACTACTTATAGAAGGTCCAACTCCTCTTTACAATACATCTTCCGATGTGGGACTAAAGCCCCTTATTGGTTCTCAACACTCCCCCTCAAGATGGGCGATAGATATTAATCATCCCCATCTTGTTACATAACTTTGACAGATTCAATGAACTAAGACCCTTAGTCAGACAGTCTGTAACTTGTTCTTCTGAGCGAACATGGTCAATCTTCAGTATCCCTTGTCCAGCTTCTCCTTGATGGAGAATCGATCGATCTCGATGTACTTCGTTATGTCGTACTGAACTGGGTTGTTAGCTATACTTATTGCAGCTTGACTATCGCACAGAAGATGTAATGGTGATCCCTTGTCTAGCTTTAACTCTGTCAGCAGGGCTTTCACCCACAGCAACTCTGACACTCCCAGAGTCATTGCTCTGTATTCTGCTTCAGCTGACGACCGTGCTACCTCTGACTGTTTCTTGCTCCTCCATTAGACCAGGTTTCCTCCTACAAAAACATAGTACCATGGTAGACCTTCTGTCGTCTATACAGCTTGTCAGTCTGCATCACAGTATCCCTCAACTTCTATGCGTCCATTCTTCTTGAACCATAGTCCTTTTCCCGGCGTCCCTTTCAGATATCTCAAGATCTGAAACACTACTTCGATATAACCCGTTCTTGGATCATGTATGTAGCGACTCACTACACTTACCGCAAATGAGATATCAGGGCGAGTGTGCCCCAGATAAATTAATCTCCCTACAAGTCTTTGATACCTTTCACGATCAACAGGCTCTCCTGCTAATGCTCCCAACTTGCACTTCTGGTCAATTGGAGTGACTGCTGCTTTGCATCCCAACATCCATGTCTCCTTTAGTAGATCTAATACGTATTTTCTTTGTGAGAGAACAATCCTTGTTCGCCGTCACACACCTCGATACCCAGAAAGTACTTCATTGCTCCTAAATCCTTCACCTCAAACTCTTTGCGAGTTTTGACTTCAGCTTAGTAATCTCGACTTCATTATCACCTGTGATTACTATATCATCCACATATACAGCAAGTATAGTGATGTGGCCTCTTGCATGCTAAAGAAAGACCGTATGATCTGCATTTGTTTGATGGTATTCCATGCCTATAACAGCCTTTCTGAATCGTTCAAACCAGGCTCGAGGAGATTTCTTGAGCCCATATAACGACTTATTTAGTTTATACACTTTACCATGCGACGTTCCTCCGTCTGATTCTGTCGCGTAGCACCCTGGTGGGGTTCCATGTATACTTCTTCTTGCAAGTCCCTATGGAGAAAGGCATTCTTCACATCTAACTGATATAGCTTCCACCCATAGTTTGCTGCAATGGAAACCAGAGTTCTCACCGTGCTCATCTTTGCTAGTGGGGCAAATGTCTCATCATAGTCGATGCCATATGATTATGTGTATCCTTTTGCAACCAACCTCGCCTTGTACTGCTCTACTTTTCCTTCTAGAGTCTCCTTCACTGTGTACACCCATTTGCATCCCACAACTTTCTTCCCTTTGGGTAATAGAACCAGCTCCTATGTCTTATTTTTTTCTAGTGCCCCAAGTTCTTCCATCATTGCGGCTTTCCACCTTGGATCTTTCTTTGCTTCCTGCCAACACTTTGGCAAAGAAGTAGAGTCCAACGATGCAATGAAGGCTCGATAATTCGGAGAGATGTTAGAATAAGACAAGAAGTTGGCAATGTCATGTTCATAATCATCATACCGACTAGGAGCCTTACCCGCATTGATGCGAGAAGATCTCCTTAAGGGAGCAATAGGTGGTAGAGAGATCACACCATCCGAGTCGGAGAGATCCGCATCAGAATCAGAGTGATTCAGTGCGGGGGCAACATCTTCAAGAGTTGGGGCAGGAGTAGACGAGGGACTTGGTACAGTAGGCACTGGGCAGGGACTTGGTATAGTAGGCACTGACGGTACAGTACTGGATTTCTGCAGCTCTTTTTCCCTTGTCTGCTTCTCCCCCTGCGTAACATATGTATCTTCTTCTTCATTCTCCATATCGGAGTCACTGCTCTCGCCTCCTTTCATCCAATTTTCTACGACCGGGCACGGGACTGATCCGACTACCATGTATGGACTTATTATCTCCCCC
Source organism: Iris pallida (assembly GCA_029216955.1). Classification (NCBI taxonomy): domain Eukaryota; kingdom Viridiplantae; phylum Streptophyta; class Magnoliopsida; order Asparagales; family Iridaceae; genus Iris; species Iris pallida. The sequence continues at coordinate 125,261 of JANAVB010043242.1, read as the reverse complement.
TCACGTCTAGCACCCGCTGTGTTAGTTGTGTCACCAAACGCTGAACCTTCATCCGAACCATAATATGGTTCATGTTCTCTGAATGTAACGTCCATGCTTATAAACAGCTTCCGCTCAACTGGGCTCCAACATGCATATCCCTTCTGAGTCGCCGTGTACCCGACAAAGACACACTTAACCACTCCAGTAAGCATCTCCAACGGTGTCTTCCAGTCCAATACCTGGGATGGCATTCTATTGATGATATAAGAGGCCGTCAATACAGCCTGCCCACATAAGTGTTTTGGGACATTCATAGCCAACATCATCGTCCGTGCGACCTCCAGCAGGTGCCTGTTCTTCCGTTCGGCCACACCATTTTGTGCCGGTGTATAGGCACATGAAGTTTGATGTAGTTTTCCATGAGTGGATAAATACTCAGCAACCCTCTTATTAGTATACTCCGTCCCATTGTCAGACCGTAGACACTTAATTTTGGCGGTATATTATGTTTCCACCCGGCGATAAAAATCTCGAAAAGCCTCAAAGACGTCACATTTATTCTTCATAAGGTAGACCCATGTCACGCGGGTATAACAGTCAATAAAAGTGACGAACCATCGAAAACCGTTAATACCGGTTGTAGGACAAGGGCCCCATAAGTCCGAATGTATCATATCGAATGCAGCTGAACTCTTATTCCCCGAGCTCACATATGTGCTTCTGATATGTTTTTCAAGCTCACATGCATTACAAAATAACTTCTCATTATTAGCCCTTTGATATAAGGACGAATATATTCGACTGATAACTTTGAAGGAATAATGCCCGACACGCTGGTGGGGGAGAAGCAATTCGTCTTCTACACTGCGACGTGAAGCGTCCGGTTGTGCGTCTACAACTAGAGATGTCAATGCTTTGTCCAGTCCGGTCCTGTCCAAGTACCATAGCCCCTTATGCCATGTGCCAGTCCTGAGTCGTCGTCCTGTCTCCTTCTCCTGAAAAGTTACCTTAGGTATGTCAAAGGAAATAATACAATTTAGATCTAGGATAATGGCACTAATAGATATAAGATTGACAGAAAAAGATGGAGCATGTAAGGCATTGGTGAGAGTAATTGAAGGGGTGCATGCGACAGTGCCTTTACCTATTACAGGTCTGGAGGTACCATCAGCAGTCTGAATGCTCTTCGGCGTCGGTAGGTGAATATAGTCCTGGAACTCACCGCGGGATCCCGTGACATGGCGAGATGTCCCAGAGTCCATAATCCAACCTGGCTGATGGACAGATGCAAGAGCACGCGCAGGTAAACCTGTGCTGGTTTGGGCAAAGCAAGTGATATGATCCTCCGAGGTAGATGACGCCCCATGAGTGACTTGACTGTCGTCTGAACCCAGCTTCGTGTCTCGTAACCTCGCAAGGAACTCCCTCTCAAGAGGGGTTATTTCAGCCAGTTGGTTTTCTCTCCCTTCTTTTGCTAGATTTGCTTTGTTCCTCCAAAATAATTCCCCTTTCTACCAGTATATCCGCCTCTACCACCACGACGTCCTCCACAGCCCCGTCCGCGATCACTCGACTGAATTCGCAGGAGTTTAGGACAAAATCTGATCTAATGCCCTGAGTCACCACAGTTGTGGCAGACACCGCCCACAGAGGGAGGCTGATTGAATGCGGCAAGGGCAGACTTATCAACAGCAACTTGCTTCCCCTCGAAGTAGCCCTTGTTGGCCATCAACTTCAATCGAGCTTTTTCTTGCACTATGGCAACTATGGCTTCTTCCAAGGATGGAAGCTAGGTTTGTGCTAGAAGAACATTCCTTCTCAGCTCAAACACAGGATTGAGCCCCTTCAAAAACTTCATCATCCGCTTACGCGAAATATAATCCAGGAACATCTGAAAATATTTCGCAAATACTGGTTCGACTTGTGCATCTTCCATCCAAAGAGGATCATAGTGATCCACATCAGATCAGTACTTCTTCAAAAGAGCTGCGTACTCAGAGATGGTACGTTCGTCTTGTGCCACCCTATCGAGTTCATCCTGCAGTTGGAAGACCCGTATAGGGTTGCCCGAGCTTGAGTACATATCCTTCAAAGTCTGCCATATATCAGCAGCAGCCTCCATCGCCTCTATATTGCCCGACACCTGTGTCACGCCCCAGAACCAGAATACTGGAGAGCGGGAGAATGACTCAGCCAGCTACGTATTACGGGTAGATGAATACCGTATAATACGATCAATGCTGTCTAAAAGACAATAGGGTGCATACTACATGAAAGTCTCGCTATGGTCACTTCACATCTATTGTCTCAATCATTCAAACAAGAAACAGTAATAGAGAACATATAAGGTAAAGCAGTAAGCGTCCCAAACGCTTAGTCAAAATGTTCTTGATATCTGGCTTTACTAAACATAGTCAGATGATATAGCAACGTATACACAATTGTTATCAGCTGCAGTCTGACTTAATTACAATTATGTAAAAGTAAATGCAAGACTATCCGACTAACATGTCGGTGCCAAGCGGCAAAATGTAAAGTAATTAACAAAACGAGCGGGGAAGTAAGGAACCCACTCGAGTCCTCCTGCGATCATTCCTCTAGTATTGACCATCTTGGAGGTAGAAGTAAGCTGAGTCCTCGGGGACCGGCTCTAAATCTGGCCATGCAAAACCAGAGAGGTTAGACCTCTAATAGCAAGTACCGCAAGGAAGCACGATATGAGGAATTTAAACCAGTGAATAAGCGAATATAATAATAGATCTCTGCTTGCTACTGGAATTCACGTAACATCACGACACTTCGAACCAACTTTCCAACCAAACAAGGACAGAAGTTGGCCCGTCATGTCCTGATGCTCTGATCATCTCAGTTAGGTAACAGAGTAGGTACAGTACACAAACAAATCAACTTAAACGGCCATCCAACTCCTACGGCTTACTACTGTGAGTCCCAAGTTATCCTGGAATTATGCAATAAGGATTTCTCAGGTCTTACTATGGGCAAGCAAGGCTAGTCTATCCAATCAATCAATTACGCCAATCATGAATTAGACGAGTCCCAGCGGGACGTCCATCATCAATATACAATATACAATAATATAAGCAGATACCGCTCCCTGCCCGTGTAGCAGATTTACAGTATCTGTGGGAACCAGCCGGCCTGTTGGGCACTAATAGTCCCAAAGAGGGCTGCCATGTAAGAACTCGAGAATCCATTCTCTCCATGCAATCATTATTTTATTTAACTTAGTAGCTTCTATGTTAAGTAAAATCCTATGCCATGGGTCATGGTCATTCAGAATGAGTACTTCCGTACAAGTACAATATGCCCAGCTCTACAACGATACCCGTGCGGTTAGGTTGTAGGTCTCACATAGCGTAATGCAACAATTAAAACTAACTACGGAATAATCATGCCTTGACCATAAAGTACACATGCTGCTTTCATAAAATAAATAAATAAATTATAGCCTGCATGTATCTATATGCCAATATTCGGGATTGGCCAATCGATTTCAATAGTTCATAGTTGATATGAACGTGTCTTATTCCATTCAATTCAATAAGACGACTAGCCAGTCTCTTAGTTCCAACTAGGAACGCATGTCAATTATAAATTAAGATAACAATCAATGTTAATTAATGCCAAAATCGGGAAATAAAATCCATCTCATGCGGTTGGAAAATAAAAATCTCATGCGGCTGAGGAATGTGGTTGGGAAATAAATAATCCATGTGGCTGAAAAATGAGATTGGAAAATAAATAATCCATGCGGCTAAGAAATTAGATTCTCATGCGGATGTGAAATGAGATTGGAAAATAAATAATCCATGCGGCTGAGAAATGAGATTGGAAAATAAATAATCCATGCGGCTGAGAAATAAGATTGGGAAATAAATAAATAATTCATGCGGCTGATAAATGAGATTGGGAAATAAATAATCCATGCGGCTAAGAAATGAGATTGGGAAATAATTAATCCATACGGCTAAGAAATTAGATTCTCATGCGGCTGTGAAATGAGATTGGGAAATAAATAATCTATGCGGCTGAGAAATGAGATTGGGAAATAATTAATCCATGCGGCTGACAAATGAGATTCTCATGCGGCTGTGAAATGAGATTGGAAAATAAATAATCCATGCGACTGAGAAAATGAGATTGGGAAATAATTAATCCATGCGGCTGAGAAATGAGATTGGGAAATAATTAATCCATGCGGCTGAGAAATTAGATTATCATGCGGCTGTGAAATGAGATTGGAAAATAAATAATCCATGCGTCTGAGAAATGAGATTGGGAAATAATTAATCCATGCGGCTGAGAAATGAGATTCTCATGCGGCTGTGAAATGAGATTGGGAAATAAATAATCCATGCGGCTGAGAAAATGAGATTGGGAAATAATTAATCCATGCGGCTGAGAAATGAGATTCTCATGCGGCTGTGAAATGAGATTAGGAAATAAATAATCCATGTGGCTGTGAAATGAGAGACCCATCTTCTCAGAAAACCTGAGAAGGATGGTCATGGAACCCTTGGCTTCCAAGCTCCATAAAACCTTCACCGTAAGTCCAAATTTGGACTTCCATAGGTCAAAATGGGGTAGAACGAAATTCTCTACAATATGGAACCAACAAAACTTGGAAATAATAATGTTAAATAGATCAAAACCCAAGAAATCCAAAAATATTATAAACTTAGATCTAGAAAAATTTAGCCATAGAAATTAAAAATGTCAAGCACTAAAGTGTCTTAGAATATTGAGAGGAAGACAATGGAACAACAAAAATGGAGATCCATCAAGAAGCAAGTTGGCACTTGCCTATCTCTTCTAGGTTGGTGGGAGAGTTATGAGGAAGAAGAAGAGTAATGAAGAGAGAGAAAGGGTTTGGGACTTAAATGAAGGGGTGGTGGTAGGTGGGGATTTGTTTCGGTTCATGATGAACCAACATAATTAAACCAATCCAAGCCGAACCTAAAACAAAGCTAAAGCAGAGTATAAAAGCAGAAAGTAAAATGTAGGAATAAAATACAGGAATAAAATATAGAAAAATAATTAGCAGAAAATTAAAGGAATTTAAATACAGAACAATACATGATAAATATTAAATGAATATATTCCAGCAGTACATGTATTTAGAATACGTATTCTGGGAACGGGAAGTAACATCTCTACCCTCCTTAGAAAAATTTCGTCTTCGGAATTTCATATCCAAGCATGATAGAAACATCAAAGCTAAACTAATCTAAATACAAGTAAATTGAGTAAGCAATCATTCTACAGTGATAATAATAAGTAATGTATCTACATCTAACAATCTACAACATTAAGTAATTCTACACATAAGGTAACAAGCATGAGGAGTTAAGACAATCAAGGTATACAGAAAGAAATATACCTTGTGAGTCAAACAGGTGTGGATACCGTGATCGGATGTCATCCTCACGTTCCCACGTTGACTCCCCTAAAGAGTGATGACCCCAAGCAACCCGGACAAGACAAATTGTTCGGTTCTTGAGTATATTCTCTCTTCGGTCCAAAATAGACACAGGCTGTTCCTCGTAAGACAGGTTGATACCAACAACCAGCTCAGAATGATCAAGGATATGGCTTGGGTCCGATACATACCTTCGCAACTGAGATACATGAAATATGTCATGTACCTCTCGTAATGAAGGTGGAAGGGATAAACGATAAGCAACATCGCCTATCCTATCAAGGATAACAAATGGGCCCACATACCGCGGACTCAACTTCCCGCGAACGCCAAACCTAATGACCCCACGGGTTGGTGAGATCCGCAAGAACACGTGGTCCCCAACAGAAAACTCTAGCGGCCTACGATGCTGGTCCGCCCAATGACGATGCCGATCCTGTGCAACTCGAAGTCGCTCTCTAATTTCCTTAACCACTTCAACGGTCTGGATAATCATTTCTGGGCCTAGCATCTTTCTCTCTCCGATATCGTCCCATGCTAGCGGCGACCTACACTTCTTACCATATAGTGCTTCGAATGGTGCCATATGGATACTAGCTTGATAGCTGTTGTTGTACGAAAATTCGACTAAGTCCAGGTGGCTCTTCCAAGACCCTCCAAAATCCAGCGTGCAAGCTCTTAACATATCTTCTAAAGTATGAATTGTTCTTTCTGATTGTCCGTCCGTCTGTGGATGGTAAGCCGTGCTAAATCTTAACTTGGTACCCAAGCTATGATGTAAGCTCTTCCAAAAATGTGACGTAAAACGGGTATCTCTGTCTGAAACAATACTGACTGGGATCCCATGTTGCCTGACTATCTGCTGCATATACAATTCTGCCAACTTCTCCGTAGATTGGCCTACTCTAAAAGGAAAAAAATGGGCCACCTTCGTAAGCCGATCTACGATTACCCAAATAGCATCCTTACCACTTGGTGATCTCGATAAACCGGTCACAAAGTCTATTGTAATATGTTCCCACTTCCATTCCGGGATAGGAAGCGGTTGCAATAACCCAGCTGGCCTCTGCTGCTCTGCTTTTATTTGCTGACATACCAAGCAACGGGAAACGAATCTAGCTATCTCCTTCTTCATCCCATTCCACCAGAAGTGCTGCTTGATATCTTGGTACATCTTGGTCCCTCCAGGGTGTACAGAATACTGAGAACTGTGAGCTTCTGTCATAACCTCCTGTCTGATATCTCCACTAGGCACACATAGACGTGACCCAAACCTAAGTGTACCATCCTCATGAATCTGCATCTCCTTCCTGAGTCCTGACTCACATTCTGCCCTAAGCTTCTGAATCCTTGGGTCTTGTGCCTGAGCTGCCTTGATCCTGTCTACCAAGTCGGATTGAACTTGTAGACTCGCCAGAACTCCTACATCACTAGGAAGTATAACCTCGATGCCCATCTCCTGAAGGTCTTCTAAAATGTGCTTTTGTGTTGTCAACATAAATACGCCGCCTCTCCTGCTGAGAGCATCTGCTACCACATTAGCTTTGCCTGGATGATACTGAAGCTCCACGTCGTAATCCTTTATCAACTCTAACCATCTTCTCTGTCTCATATTCAGTTCCTTCTGGGTAAAGATGTACTTCAGACTTTTGTGGTCTGTGTACATGTCTACTCGGTCACCAAATAAGTAATGCCTCCATAGCTTCAAAGCAAATACTACTGCTGCCAACTCCAAGTCATGAGTTGGATAATTCTTCTCGTGTTCTCGAAGCTGCCTAGATGCATATGCTATCACCTTCCCATGTTGCATGAGGACACATCAAAGTCCTTTACCTGACGCATCACAATAAACGATAAAACCTCCGGGTCCAACTGGCAATGTAAGAATAGGTGCTGATATCAACTTCTGCTTCAGATTCTCAAATGATGCCTGGCATTCTGCCGACCAGACAAATGGTACGTCCTTCCGTGTCAAGCGGGTCATGGGTGCTGAAAGTCTTACAAAATCTGATACAAACCTTCTGTAATATCCTGCCAATCCTAAGAAACTCCGCACATCTGCTACGGTCTTGGGTACTGGCCAACTTTCTACTACTTCTACCTTCTTGGGATCCACTGCTACTCCAGCTCCTGATATGATATGACCCAAAAATGAAATGTGATCCGACCAAAACTCATACTTGCTGAGCTTGGCATACAACTGGTTCTCTCTCAGAACCTGTAACACCTTCCGGAGGTGATCTTCATGCTCCTCTTCACTAGTTGAATATAGAAGAATGTCGTCGAGAAACACAACAACAAATTGATCCAAGTACGGCATAAAGATGTGATTCATTAAATCCATAAAGATTGTTGGAGCATTGGTCAAACCAAACGGCATTACTAAGAATTCATAATGCCCATACTTCGACCTAAATGTTATCTTGGGAATGTCCTCCTTCCGAACCCTCACTTGATGATACCCTGAACGAAGATCTATCTTGGAGAAAACTCTAGCTTTGCTCAACTAGTCAAATAAGTCGTCGATCCTGGGTAGTGGGTACTTGTTCTTCACTGTTGCCGCGTTAAGCTTTCTGTAATCGATACACAATCTTGATGACCCATCCTTCTTACCCACAAGTACCACTGGTGCTGCCCATGGTGATATGCTAGCTTGGATGAACTTCTTCTCCTTCAGTTCCTCTATGTGCTGATATACCTTGGCCTGCTCGGAATCCGCCATTCTATAAACTCGATCTGATATAGGTTTAGTTCCAGGTGCCAATTCTATACTGAACTCAATATCTCTAACCGATGGTAGACCTGGAAGTTCTTCAGGAAATACGTCTAGAAACTCTTCAACTACCTTCGGGACTTGAACTTCTTCCATTGCCGTCACTACTCCCTGCTCTGGTTGAGTTGCCACTGATCTGACTAAGGTGAACCTCTTCATGCCTGGAATATCAAAACATACACTCCCTCTACGACAATCTATTGTCGCATGACTGTCTTTCAGCCAGTCCATGCCTAAGATAACGTCAAAATTTCCAACTGGAAATTCTATCAACCTGGCGGGTAAGGAATGCCCGCAAACTACAATGCTACATGCTAGAATAACTCTACTAACTCCTACGAGCCCATTACCAGTGAGTATATTTAACCTTCCTGGCAATGCCTCGAACTCCATTCCTAGTCGTGTGGCATATTGTGCTGATATAAATGAGTGTGATGCTCCCGAATCAAACAATACTACTGCGAGATAAGAGGCGATGAGAATGTTACCTGCCACAACATCTCCCGATGCCAATGCCTCTTCCAAGGACAGAGTGAATGCCTGCCCTCGACCTCCTTGTTGGTTTCCATGCTACGGCCTAGCCTGGTGCTGCTGCTGGCCCCTGCCTCGATGGTGCTGGGGTGGTCTATACTGGTGTTGCTGTATCGGCGGTCCCTGCTGCCGAAACATCTGAGCTTGCGTCATGAACGGGCGCAGTGCCAATGGCTTCACTGCTACCGCTGGTCCTCGATATTGTCCTGCCCCTGGTGCTGGCAGAGCAGGAAACTGTTGTACTGGTCCTCCTGACCTCGAATTCATGGGACATGTGGTAACCCGATAATCTGGGTTTCCACATATCAAACACTGTCCGTTCAATGTCCGACACATATCTCTAGTGTGCCCTACCTTCCCACAATAAGTACAGCCCGCTGGGGATTGCTGGTTCTTCCTCTGTTGCTGTTGCTGCTGCCTGACTGGTGGTACTGGTCCTCGCACTGCTACATCGTGAATGCGAATGCCAGGGGACGGTGCTGTTGCTCGGGGCACTGCTCCCTCTCCTCCTTCAATCTGACTGTAGGATCTCTTCTGACCTCCAGTCCTTGCCGTAATCCTCTGAACGGTTATCTCATGCCTTCGAATCGCCGTCTGTCACTCCCCGATCCTGGAATACATATTTTAATACGTAAACTGATAAATTGTATTTACCTTATATTTATACGATATTTATTATGCTGTATTTCTTCATGCATTTCCCAAAAATATTCGATAAAATATTATTTTCTAATTTATTTTCTGCATTTGGGCCTACAGTTTTGGCTCAATTGGGTAACCTATTCTTGGTTCACCAATGGTTCATCATGAACTCTTTGGTTCATCAAGAACCCTTGGGTTCAAGGTCTTTATATATAACTCATTCTCTCTCCTCTCATTATTTCCTCTCATTTATTTCCTCCACCAACCAAGTCAAGTACCAACTTGCTCAAGAGATGGATCCAAAAAATTTTGTCAATGTTTCTTATAAAATTACTTGTCAAAATATGTTCTTCTCCTCAACCTATACTAGTTTAGAACTTGGAAATTTTTATTTTGAAGCTTTGATTTTTGTAGATCTAAGTTTTAATCATTTTCGGATTTCCTTGGTTTTGATCTATTTTCGTTGGGGCTTTGTGGGTTTTGATGCTTCCATGTGGAAGAGAATTCAATTTTACTCAAGTTAGAACTTTAAAAACCTAGATTTGGTTTTGATTTGGTCAAGTTATGAGAATTGGAAGTTTTTGGTGTTCTTGAGGATGTTCTCGGCCTGGAGGAGAAGACCCTTCAGCCTGCACTCTTTAGCGCAAGGTTGAACTGCGCAGCTCGTCTCTTGACGAATTGCGCAACCCCTCGGCCAGCGCATTGCGCTGAGCTGAACTGCGCTGGCGCGCTTGACTCCAGCACGCTCCGACCCAGCGTAAATCAATCTGTGCGCGCTTGACTTCAGCGCAATCCATTCCCTGCGCAACCTGATCCATGCGCAACCCGACTCTGGCGCAATCCATCCCCTGCGCCATTTAACCGCTGCGCAGTCTAAACCCTGCGCAATCTAACCCTGCGCGCTTGACTCCAGCGCGCTCCGACCCAGCGCAAGTCAATCCGTGCGCGTTTGACTTCAGCGCAATCCATTCCCTGCGCAACCTGATCCATGCGCAACCCGACTCTGGCGCAATCCATCCCCTACGCCATTTAACCGCTGCGCAGTCTAAACCCTGTACAATCTAACCCTGCGCACTTGACTCCAGCCCGCTCCGATCCAGCGCGCTTGGCTCCAGCGCACTCTAACCCTGCGCACTCTACCCCTGCACGTTTTGACCCCTGTGCATCCTGACCATGCGCATTCTGACCTGGGCTCTCTTTATATTTTATATTTCCTTATATTATATTGCTTATATATATATATATAGGTGAATGTTTGTGTGTGCTATATATCCTTACGCCTTTTGTCCTGAGCATGATATGAGCACTAATGTGACCCCGATGAACAAAGTGTTCCTACCTGATACATGTACCTGAATGTCCCAGTTCTTGTTCATTCTCGACAAATGACTCGTAACTCCACGTGGCATATTTGCAATGATGCATTACACTAAGGAGGGTAGAACATGTTGACATACTGATTGACATGGATCCTCTTTGGGGTACTCGTACTTGAGTACGACTTTAGGAGGATGATCATGCAGGACACAGCATGTGAGTCCAAGATTTCACCTAGGGTTAAATTAGGCAACTAAATATACTAGATGCATGGGGAGGGCAAAATCCCGAGATCTTGTTACACCAGCCGCCTTGAGATACTGTCTTGACGCGCCGGCTGGTATCCACGGATACTGTGTCATCTGTAACGAGTGGATGACTGTATCTGATTAATTCATGATATATATTATATGTTTTGGCAAGGTGGCCTTACGAGGGACCTGTGCTCAATAACACCTGTCTACGCGAACCCCTGGGTTGGCTAGCCTTGCTGGAAAGATACGATCTGAGGATTTCTAAATAACATGATGCGAGGATAACCTCGTCCCACTAGAAACTCGTAGACTTGATTGGCCGTGAAAACGATTTGCTTGTATCCTATTACCTTCCGTGAATAACTGAGGGAAGCGGACTGTCATGGTACGTGATCCAACCCATGTTCTTGTTTGATTGTTGGGTTGGTTATCGTACTATGATAGGCTGTGGACCGAAGTTATGAACGGAAGACTTATTCTGGTTGTGAAGTGCTACTTCTGTGATTGACTGAGGAACATGGTCTATCATGGTACATGATTCAACCTATGTTCTTATTTGATTGTTGGGTTGGTTATTGTGCTGCGATAGGCTATCGTCAGAAGTCACGATCAGGAGATTTTATTGTTTATACCTTTTAACTTATGTGAAAGTTATAGAGTACGACACGTCCCGACTCCATGCGGCACCTTTTGTCCTTGTTTGGTTGTAAGGGTGCCATATGGGTTCGAGGATGTTGCTCTACCATATAATAGTAGCATAAGTTTTACTATTATCAATCATTCCATTAGCTGGGTTTTTAATCTTAACTCTTGTGCCCCTTTGGCGGTACTTGCTATTCGGGGCTGACCCCGCTGGTTTTGTTTGGCCAGATCTCGTAGCAGAGCCTGAGGACACGATCTTCCTCCCTGACATCCATGGTGCATACTAGGAGCATGGCAGTTCGGGGACTCGAGTGGGTTTCTTCTCCACCACTCCTGCTTATACTTTTGCGGCGTTTAGCCACCGGCACCTGTTAGCCGGATTACTTGATATTTTGTGTCAGTACATAATTGTAATTAAACAGACTGCAGCTGTGTATAATTTTGTACTCTTGACTCTCTGAGACAGCTAAATTATAAAGCTAGTCTCTCATGACCATTTTGATGAAGCGTCGGGGACGCCTTACTGCTTTATCTTTAATGTTCATTTAATTGCTGATGTGACTTGATTGATTGAGATATAGAACTCTGTGGAACCACAGGAGACTTGATTGTAGCATGTACCCCCTAGTCTCTCGACAGCCACGATCGTCGTATGACGTTACGTACCTCATATGGAGTAGCTGGCCTAGTCCATCTCCGTATTTCGGTATTGGGGCATGACAAGGTTTTAGTGGTGGCCCATGCAGGTCTATTTTTCAGACTTGTGGGGTATTGCAAATTATTAGGAGTCTCAATCAAAACTTGTTCCCCTTGAAATTCCGTTTCAAATTCTCTGTCCTTGCCTTGATCTCCAACCTGACTTGCATCCTCGAAATCTTTCTCGTCCGGACTTGATAATCTTATATCTTTCTCTATAGGGGTGCTTCATTCTCAGTAGCGGGTGAGGCCCATGAGGAAGAGCAGCGAGAGCATGGCTCGACTGGGCACCAGCATGGGAGAGAACCTTCCCCAGGGCAGACACGAGCAGAAATGGAACCAGAGGCAGTGCAGCCACAGGTTATCAATACTCCTGCAGCACCAGCAGCGACGGCAGTACCAGATGCCGTAGCACTCCTGGAGATCATCCGGGAGATTCTTGTCACTCACCAACAGCAACGGACTCAGCAGCAGGAGCAGAACGTGTTGCTGAACCAAGGGATTCAGTTAGCTCTTGAGAGGAGTGCCGAGGTTGACTCGGGAGCATCAGGAAGGTTCCGTCGCTTGAACCCGAGGTACTTTAACGGCACGGAGGATGCCATCACTGCGGATGCATAGATTCAAGACATCGAAGCCATTCTTGTAGCAGCCAAGGTTCCAAATGATGAGAAGGTTGATCATGTCAAATTAGTACTTCAGGATCTTGCCCGCGACTGGTGGGCATCAGAAGAAGTTGGTATAAGACGCCCTATTCGTTGGACGCCTTCAGTGAAAGATTCAAGGCCAAGTATTTTGGCGTAGTAGCTCGATATGAGCTCCAGCAGAAGTTTATCAGTCTCAAGCAAGCAGGCAAGACCGTTGATGGGTATGCAGCAGAGTTCTGCAGATTGTGCCGTTTTGTACCAGCAATGGTGGCAACGGAGCCAGAGAAAGCTATAAGGTTCCAGCAGGGACTTCATTTAGAACTATTTCAGCTTGTGGAAGGACACGACTACCAGACGTTTGATGCTATTTTGACGGCAGCCCGGAGGCACGAGCTTACCCAGTAGAGGTTGGCATCGAGGACAGGAGGTCAGAAGAGATCTTATTCCCAGGTTTGACGAGGAGCAATGTAACGAACATCGGCACCAGCACCTGGTATACGTATTCATGATGCAGGAGCGCCTCGGAGGACGGCCGTGTCAACTAATACAGCGCCAGTTTGGCATCAGCAGCCGAGGAACCAACAGCAGCGTCAGGAAGCACCCCAGGGCTGTACATTCTGTAGAAAGGCAGGGCACACGAGGTAGGTGTGTCGGTCAGCGAATGGCTTATGCTTGAGGTGAGGTAGTCCAGACCACCGTGTCTCCACTTGTCCTGTAATGCAGAGGCCAGGAGGGCCAGCTCAGCAGTTTACAGCGTTGCCAGCTCCAGTGGCAACCCCGAGTGGAGGGCCAGTATTAGCAGTAAGGCCCCTAGCCCAGCGTCTACCAACGCAGGCTCAGATGTTTCGCCAATCACAGGAAGCCGAAGGCCCTCAGAGGCAGCAACAGCATGGTCGAGGAAGGCCGCAACAAGGGGCTCCGCGGGACCAGGCTCTCACATTGTCCTTGGGAGAGGCTCTAGCATCTAGCGACGTGGTGGCAGGTAAAATTCTCGTCACCTCATTTCCCGCTGTAGCATTATTTGATTCAGGCGCTACTCATTCATTCATCTCTGCACAATATGCTACACGGATTGGATTAGAGTTTGAGGCATTGCCGGAGAGGATGGATATACTCACCGACAATGGGCTCGTAGAAGTTAGCAGGGTGCATTTTTTATGTTCGGTAGAGGTGTGTGGGCATTTATTGCCCGTATCATTGATTGAATTCCCTATGGAGAATTTTGATGTTGTTCTTGGCATGGACTGGTTGAGAGATAGTCATGCGACAATTGATTGTAGAGGTGGTAGGGTCATATTCAGCATTCCTGGGATGGAACAGTTCATCTTTACTCGAACCTTGAAGAACCAGGCCGGAGGCATCATCTCAGCAGCAGTGTCAAAGCCAGGACAGATTCCGAGAGTGGTCGAAGATTTTCTCGACGTCTTCCCTGATGAGCTCCCAGGGATACCCCCAGTCAGAGAGGTGGAATTTAGCATTGAGTTGAACCCTGGAACGAGGCCTATTGCAGACAGAGTTTACAGAATATCGCCGTCAGAACAGGATAAGTTGTATCAACATGAAAAAGAGTTGAAGTCTAAGGGATTCATCCGAGACAGTAAATCGCCCTGGGCCGTGCCAGTGATTCTAGTTCCCAAGAAGGATGGGTCGACGAGGATGTGCATCGACTACCGCAAGCTGAATGCAGTAACAGTGAAAAATAAGTACCCACTACCAATGATTGATGACCTGTTTGACCAGTTGAGCAAGGCCAGCGTCTTTTCCAAGATCGATCTTCGGTCGGGATACTATCAAGTAAGAGTCCGGGAGCAAGACATACCGAAGACAGCATTCAGATCGAGATATGGGCATTATGAGTTTTTATTAATGCCCTTTGGACTAACCAACGCCCCCGCAGTATTTATGGATTTAATGAACCGCATCTTTCTGCTGTATTTGGATAAATTTGTGGTGGTGTTCATAAATGACATTCTTGTCTATTCCAGCAGTGAAGAGGAGCATGAGAAACATCTTAGGACTATCTTGCAGACATTGAGGGAGCATCAACTTTATACGAAGCTTGACAAGTGTGAATTCGGCTAAGACCATATTTCGTTCCTGGGACATGTAATTTCTGGGGCAGGAGTGTCAGTGGATCTGAAGAAGATTGAGGCCGTGGAGCATTGGCCGGTCCCGAGAACGGTTGCAGAAGTGCGAAGTTTCTTAGGACTAGCTGGTTACTACAAAAGGTTCGTGGCGGACTTTGCCAGGATCTCTGTGCCCTTAACGCGTTTGACGCACAAGGACGTAGAGTTTGTTTGGTCAGCTAGCTGTCAGGCATCATTTGAAGAATTGAAGAAGAGATTGATCTCAGCCTCGATCTTGACGCTTCCAGTAGGAGCGGAAGGCTTTACAGTATATTGTGACGCATCAGGGAAGGTCTTGGATGTGTATTGATGCAGCACGGAAAGGTGATAGCATATGCGTCTCGGCAGCTTCGAGACCATGAGAAGAATTACCCGACTCACGATTTGGAGTTAGCAGCTGTGGTATTTTCACTCAAGTTGTAGAGGCATTATTTATACGGGGATCGGGTAGAGATCTATACTGATCATAAGAGTTTGAAATACGTGTTCACGCAGCGAAATTTGAACATGAGACAAAGAAGATGGTTAGAACTGCTGAAGGATTTTGATTTAGATCTTCAGTATCATCTAGGCAAGGCGAATATAGTTGCAGATGCGCTGAGTAGGAGAGACAGTGCCTTTATCTAGACCTCGCAGAAGCATAATTTAGAAGACCTTCAGAGTATGGGAATCGAAGTAGTTTTGCCAAGAGATATAGGAAGAATGACCAGTATGCAGATTCAGTCGACCTTAGTAGAGAGGATAAGGGCAGCACAAGCAGGAGATCCACAGATTCAGAAGTTGCGGTCGGAGTATGAATCAGGCCGTAGGAAGGAGTTATTGATTCATGAAGATGGTACGCTCAGGTTTGGAAACAGACTCTGTGTACCGAGTGGAGACCTTCGGCAAGAAGTTATGTCCGAAGCTCGTAGTTCTATTTACTCCATTCATCCTGGAGGAACGAAGATGTATCGAGATATCAGGCAGTTCTTTTGGTGGAATGGCATAAAAAGAGAGATAGCGAGATTTGTATCCAAGTGTCTGGTATGTCAGCAGGTGAAGGCCGAGCAGCAGAGACCAACAGGGTTGCTACAGCCGCTTCCTATCCCAGAATGGAAATGGGAGCACATCATGATGGATTTTGTGACCGGTTTACCTAGATCCCCGACTGGTAAGAATGCAGTCTGGGTAATAGTAGATCGACTCACGAAGGTCGCTCATTTTCTTCCCTTCCGAGTTGGACAGACTACTGAGCAGTTAGCAGAAATGTACATGAAGCAGATAGTAAGGCAGCACAGTGTTCCAGTTAGTATAGTATCAGATCGGGATACGCAGTTTACTTTCCATTTTTGGCGGAGCTTGCACCAAAGTTTGGGAACCAAGTTAAGATTCAGTACTGCTTATCATCCACAAACCGACGGGCAATCAGAAAGAACCATCCAAACGTTAGAAGATATGCTACGGGCGCGTACCTTGGATTTTGGCGGATCTTGGGAGGATCACCTTCATCTAGTGGAGTTCTCCTATAACAACAGCTCTCAGGCTAGCATTCAGATGGCCCCGTTCGAAGCATTGTACGGAAGGAAGTGCAGGTCCCCTTTGGCATGGGACGACGTCAGAGAACGGAAGTTGTTGGGGCCAGAGATGATCACGCAAACTGTGGAGATAGTTAAGTTGGTCAGAGAGCGCCTTCGAGTTGTACATGATCGACATCGTCATTGGGCAGATCAGCATCGTAGGCCTCTAGAGTTTAGAGTTGGCGACCAAGTGTTTCTGCGGATTTTGCCTACTCGGGGTATCATCAGATTTGGAACCCGAGGAAAGCTTAGTCCAAGATACGTTGGTCCTTTTAAGATTCTCGCTCGGGTAGGCGATGTGGCTTATCGACTTGCCCTTCCGCCTTCGTTAACTGGCATACATGATGTGTTTCATGTGTCCCAATTACGTGGGTATGTCCCGGATCCGAGTCATGTCCTCGATCATTCTGAGTTAGTCGTTGGTACCGACCTAACTTACGAGGAACAACCCGTGTCTATTTTGGACAGGCAAGAGAAGGTACTCAAGAATCGGACGATAAGCCTTGTCCGTGTTTCTTGGAACCATCACTCTTCGGGAGAGTCAACTTGGGAGCGCGAGGACGAGATCAGATCTCGGTATCCGTATTTGTTTGACTAATGAGGTATATTTTTATGCCTTATTGACACGATTCCATGCTTATCTGTACCTGCTTGTTTTGCACTTTGTGATGTATGATAATAACTGCTATGATAGTTAACTTGTATATGATTGTGCCTTGCTTGCCCTGATTTCACTATCCTGTCTTGGCTGGAATTCCGAGGACGAAATTTTTCTAAGAAGGGTAGAGATGTCACTCCCCGATCCTGGAATACGTATTTTAAAACGTAAACTGATAAATTGTATTTACCTTGTATTTATACGATATTTATTATGCTGTATTTTTTCATGTATTTCTCAAAAATATTCGATAAAATATTATTTCCTAATTTATTTTCTGCATTTGGGCCTACAGTTTTGGCTCAATTGGGTAACCTATTCTTGGTTCACCAATGGTTCATCATGAACCCTTTGGTTCATCATGAATCCTTGGGTTCAAGGTCTTTATATATAACTCATTCTCCCTCCTCTCATTATTTCCTCTCATTTATTTCCTCCACCAACCAAGACAAGTACCAACTTGCTCAAGAGATGGATCCAAAAATTTTTGTCAATGTTTCTTACAAAATTACTTGTCAAAATATGTTCTTCTCCTCAACCTATACTAGTTTAGAACTTGGAAATTTTCATTTTGAAGCTTTGATTTTTGTAGATCTAAGTTTTAATCAATTTCGGATTTCCTTAGTTTTGATCTATTTTCGTTAGGGTTTTGTGGGTTTTGATGCTTCCATGTGGAAGAGAATTCAATTTTACTCAAGTTAGAACTTTGAAAACCTAGATTTGGTTTTGATTTGGTCAAGTTATGAGAATTTGAAGTTTTTGGTGTTCTTGAGGATGTTCTCGGCCTGGAGGAGAAGACCCTTCAGCCTGCGCTTTTTAGCGCAAGGTTGAACTGCGCAACTCGTCTCTTGACGAATTACGCAACCCCTCGGCCAGCGCATTGCGCTGAGCTGAACTGCGCTGGCACGCTTGACTCCAGCGTGCTCCGATCCAGCGCAAGTCAATCCGTGCGCGCTTGACTTCAGCGCAATCCATTCCCTGCGCAACCTGATCCATGCGCAACCCGACTCTGGCGCAATCCATCCCCTGTGCCATTTAACCGCTGTGCAGTCTAAACCCTGCGCAATCTAACCGTGCGCGCTTGACTCCAGCGCGCTTCGACCCAGCGCAAGTCAATCCGTGCGCGCTTGACTTCAGCGCAATCTATTCCCTGCGCAACCTGATCCATGCGCAACCCGACTCTGGCGCAATCCATCCCCTGTGCCATTTAACCGCTGCGCAGTCTAAACCCTGCACAATCTAACCCTGCGCGCTTGACTCCAGCGCGCTCCGACCCAGCGCGCTTGGCTCCAGCGCACTCTAACCCTGCGCACTCTACCCCTGCGCGTTTTGACCCCTGCGCATCCTGACCATGCACATTTTGACCTGGGCTCTCTTTATATTTTATATTTTCTTATATTATATTGCTTATATATATATATATATATATAGGTGAATGTTTGTGTGTGCTATACATCCTTACGCCTTTTGTCCTGAGCATGATATGAGCACTAATGTGACCCCGGTGAACAAAGTGTTCATACCTGATACATGTACCTGAATGTCCCAGTTCTTGTTCATGCTCGACAAATGACTCGCAACTCCACGTGGCGTATTTGCAATGATGCATTACACTAAGGAGGGTAGAACATGTTGATATACTGATTGACATGGATCCTCTTTGGGGTACTCGTACTTGAGTACGACTTTAGGAGGAAGATCATGCAGGCCACATCATGTGAGTCCAAGATTTCACCTAGGATTAAATTAGGCAACTAAATATACTAGATGCATGAGGAGGGCAAAATCCCGAGATCGTGTTACACCAGCCGCCTTGAGATACTGTCTTGATGTGCCGGCTGGTCTCCACGGATACTGTATCATCTGCAACGAGTAGATGACTGTATCCGATTAATTCATGATATATATTATATGTTTTGGCAAGGTGGCCTTACGAGGGACTTGTGCTCAATAACACCTGTCTACGCGAACCCCTGGGTTGGCTAGCCTTGCTGGAAAGATACGATCTGAGGATTTCTAAATAACATGATGCGAGGATAACCTCGTCCCACTAGAAACTCGTAGACTTGATTGGCCGTGAAAACGACTTGCTTGTATCCTATTACCTTCCGTAAATAACTGATGGAAGTGGACTGTCATGGTACGTGATCCAACCCATGTTCTTGTTTTATTGTTGGATTGGTTATCGTACTATGATAGGCTGTGGACCGAAGTTATGAACGGAAGACTTATTCTGGTTGTGAAGTGCTACTTCTGTGATTGACTGAGGAACATGGTCTATCATGGTACATGATTCAACCTATGTTCTTGTTTGATTGTTGGGTTGGTTATTGTGCTGCGATAGGCTATCGACCGAAGTCACGATCAGGAGATTTTATTGTTTATACCTTTTAACTTATGTGAAAGTTATAGAATACGACACGTCCCGACTCCATGCGGCACCTTTTGTCTTTGTTTGGTTGTAAGGGTGCCATATGTGTTCGAGGATGTTGCGCTACCCTATAATAGTAGCATAAGTTTTACTATTATCAATCATTCCATTAGCTGGGTTTTTAATCTTAACTATTGTGCCCCTTTGGCGGTACTTGGTATTCGGGGCTGACCCCGCTGGTTTTGTTTGGCCAGATCTCGTAGCAGAGCCTGAGGACACGATCTTCCTCCCTGAC
This sequence comes from Iris pallida, assembly GCA_029216955.1. Taxonomy (NCBI): domain Eukaryota; kingdom Viridiplantae; phylum Streptophyta; class Magnoliopsida; order Asparagales; family Iridaceae; genus Iris; species Iris pallida. Next base: position 105,334 of record JANAVB010043242.1, on the reverse strand, counting down.
ATCCATGGTGCATGCTAGGAGCATGGCGGTTCGGGGACTCGAGTGGGTTTCTTCTCCACCACTCCTGCTTATACTTTTGCGGCGTTTAGCCACCGGCACCTGTTAGCCGGATTACATAATATTTTGTGTCAGTACATAATTGTAATTAAACAGACTGCAGCTGTGTATAATTTTGTACTCTTGACTCTCTGAGACAGCTAAATTATAAAGCTAGTCTCTCATGACCATTTTGATGAAGCGTCGGGGACGCCTTACTGCTTTATCTTTAATGTTCATTTAATTGCTGATGTGACTTGATTGATTGAGACATAGAACTCTGTGGGACCACAGGAGACTTGATTGTAGTATGTACCCCCTAGTCTCTCGACAGCCACGATCGCCGTATGACGTTACGTACCTTATATGGAGTAGCTGGCCTAGTCCGTCTCCGTATTTCGGTACTGGGGCGTGACAAGGTTTTAGTGGTGGCCCATGCAGGTCTGTTTTTTAGACTTGTAGGGTATTGCGAATTATTAGGAGTCTCAATCAAAACTTGTTCCCCTTGAAATTCCGTTTCAAATTCTCTGTCCTTGCCTTGATCTCCAACCTGACTTGCATCCTCGAAATCTTCCTCGTCCGGACTTGATAATCTTATATCTTTCTCTATAGGGGTGCTTCATTCTCAGTAGTGGGTGAGGCCCATGAGGAAGAGCAGCGAGAGCATGGCTCGACTGGGCACCAGCATGGGAGAGAACCTTTCCCAGGGCAGACACGAGCAGAAATGGAACCAGAGGCAGTGCAGCCGCAGGTTATCGAAACTCCTGCAGCACCAGCAGCGACGGCAGTACCAGATGCCGTAGCACTCCTGGAGATCATCCGGGGGATTCTTGTCACTCACCACCAGCAATGGACTCAGTAGCAGGAGCAGAACGTGTTGCTGAACTAAGGGATTCAGTTAGCTCTTGAGAGGAGTGCCGGGGTTGACTCGGGAGCATCAGGAAGGTTCCGTCGCTTGAACCCGAGGTACTTTGACGGCACGGAGGATGCCATCACTGCGGATACATGGATTCAAGACATCGAAGCCATTCTTGTGGCAGCCATGGTTCCAGATGATGAGAAGGTTGATCTGGTCAAATTAGTACTTCAGGATCTTGCCCGCGACTGGTGGGCATCAGAAGAAGTTGGTATAAGACGCCCTATTAGTTGGACCGCCTTCAGTGAAAGATTCAAGGCCAAGTATTTTGGTGTAGTAGCTCGATATGAGCTCCAGCAGAAGTTTATCAGTCTCAAGCAAGCAGGCAAGACCGTAGATGGGTATGCAGTAGAGTTCTGCAGACTGTGCCGTTTCGCACCAGCAATGGTGGCAACGGAGCCAGAGAAAGCTATGAGGTTCCAGCAGGGACTTCATTTGGAACTATTACAGCTTGTGGAAGGACACGACTACCAGATGTTTGATGCTGTTTTGACGACAACCCGGAGGCACGAGCTTACCCAGCAGAGGTTGGCATCGAGGACAGGAGGTCAGAAGAGATCTCATTCCCAGGTTGGAGGAGGAGCAATGCAGCGAACATCGGCACCAGCACCTGGTGTACGTATTCATGATGCAGGAGCGCCGCGAAGGACGGCCGTGTCAACTAATACAGCGCCAGTTCGACATCAACAGCCGAGGAACCAACAGCAGCGTCAGGGAGCACCCCAGGACTGTACATTCTGTGGGAAGGCAGGGCACACGAGGGAGGTGTGCTGGTCAGCGAATGGCTTATGCTTAAGGTGTGGTAGTCCAGACCACCGTGTCTCCACTTGTCCTGTGATGCAGAGGCCAAGAGGGCCAGCTCAGCAGTTTCCAGCGTTGCCAGCTCCAGTGGCAACCCCGAGTGGAGGGCCAGTATTAGCAGTAAGGCCCCTAGACCAGCGTCTACCAACACAGGCTCAGATGTTTCGCCAAGCACAGGAAGCCGAAGGCCCTCAGAGGCAGCAACAGCATGGTCGAGGAAGGCCACAACAAGGGGCTCTGCGGGGCCAGGCTCTCACATTGTCCTTGTGAGAGGCTCTAGCGTCTAGCGACGTGGTGGCAGGTAAAATTCTCGTCACCTCATTTCCCGCTGTAGCATTATTTGATTCAGGCGCTACTCATTCATTCATCTCTATACAATATGCTACACGGATTGGATTAGAGTTTGAAGCATTGCCGGAGAGGATGGATATACTCACCGGCAATGGGCTCGTAGAAGTTAGCAGGGTGCGCTTTTCATGTCCGGTAGAGGTGTGTGGGCATTTATTGCCCGCATCATTGATTGAATTCCCTATGGGGAATTTTGATATTGTTCTTGGCATGGACTGGTTGAGAGATAGTCTTGCGACAATTGATTGTAGAGGAGGTAGGGTCATATTCAGCGTTCCTGGGATGGAACAGTTCATCTTTACTCGAACCTTGAAGAATCAGGCCGGAGGCGTCATCTCAGCAGCAGTGTCAGAGCCAGGACAGATTCCGAGAGTGGTCGAAGATTTTCTCGACGTCTTCCCTGATGAGCTCCCAGGGATATTCCCAGTCAGAGAGGTGGAATTTAGCATTAAGTTGAACCCTGGAACGAGGCCTATTGCAGACAGAGTTTACAGAATGTCGCCGTCAGAACAGGATAAGTTGTATCAACATGAAGAAGAGTTGAAGTCTAAGGGATTCATCCGAGACAGTAAATTGCCCTAGGCCGTGCCAGTGATTCTAGTTCCCAAGAAGGATGGGTCGACGAGGATGTGCATCGACTACCGCAAGCTGAATGCAGTAACGGTGAAGAATAAGTACCCACTACCAAGGATTGATGACCTGTTTGACCAGTTGAGCAAGGCCAGCATCTTTTCCAAGATCGATCTTCGGTCGGGATACTATCAAGTAAGAGTCCGGGAGCAAGACATACCGAAGACAGCATTCAGATCTAGATATGGGCATTATGAGTTTTTAGTAATGCCCTTTGGACTAACCAACGCCCCCGCAGTATTCATGGATTTAATGAACCGCATCTTTCTGCCGTATTTGGATAAATTTATGGTGGTGTTCATAGATGACATTCTTGTCTATTCTAGCAGTGAAGAGGAGCATGAGAAACATCTTAGGACTATCTTACAGACATTGAGGGAGCATCAACTTTATGCGAAGCTTGATAAGTATGAATTCTGGTTAGACCACATTTCGTTCCTGGGACATGTAATTTCTGGGGCAGGAGTGTCAGTGGATCCGAAGAAGATTGAGGCCGTGGAGCATTGGCCGGTCCCGAGAACGGTTGCAGAAGTGCGAAGTTTCTTAGGACTAGCTGGTTACTACAGAAGGTTCGTGGCGGACTTTGCCAGGATCTCTGCGCCCTTAACGCGTTTGACGAACAAGGACGTAGAGTTTGTTTGGTCAGCTAGCTGTCAGGCATCATTTGAAGAATTGAAGAAGAGATTGATCTCAGCCCCGATCTTGACGCTTCCAGTAGGAGCGGGAGGCTTTACAGTATATTGTGACGCATCAGGGAAGGGTCTTGGATGTGTATTGATGCAGCACGGAAAGGTGATAGCATATGCGTCTCGGCAGCTTCGAGACCATGAGAAGAATTACCCGACTCACGATTTGGAGTTAGCAGCTGTGGTATTTTCACTCAAGTTGTGGAGGCATTATTTATACGGGGATCGGGTAGAGATCTATACTGATCATAAGAGTTTGAAATACGTGTTCACGCAGCGAGATTTGAACATGAGACAAAGAAGATGGTTAGAACTGCTGAAGGATTTTGATTTAGATCTTCAGTATCATCCAGGCAAGGCGAATATAGTTGCAGATGCGCTGAGTAGGAGAGACAGTGCCTTTATCTTGACCTCGCAGAAGCATATTTTAGAAGACCTTCAGAGTATGGGAATCGAAGTAGTTTTGCCAAGGGATATAGGAAGAATGACCAGTATGCAGATTCAGTCGACCTTAGTAGAGAGGATAAGGGCAGCACAAGCAGGAGATCCACAGATTTAGAAGTTACGGTCGGAGTGTGAATCAGGCCGTAGGAAGGAGTTAGTGATTCATAAAGATGGTACGCTCAGGTTTGGAAACAGACTCTGTGTACCGAGTGGAGACCTTCGGTAAGAAGTTATGTCCGAAGCTCATAGTTCTATTTACTCCATTCATCCTGGAGGAACGAAGATGTATCGAGATATCAGGCAGTTCTTTTGGTGGAATGGCATGAAAAGAAAGATAGCGAGATTTGTATCCAAGTGTCTGGTATGTCAGCAGGTGAAGGCCGAGCAGCAGAGACCAGCAGGGTTGCTACAGCCGCTTCCTATCCCAGAATGGAAATGGGAGCACATCACGATGGATTTTGTGACCGGTTTACCTAGATCCCCGACTGGTAAGAATACAGTCTGGGTAATAGTAGATCGACTCACGAAGGTCGCTCATTTCCTTGGACAGACTACTGAGCAGTTAGCAGAAATGTACATGAAGCAGATAGTAAGGCAGCACGGGGTTCCAGTTAGTATAGTATCAGATCGGGATACGCAGTTTACTTCCCATTTTTGGCGGAGCTTGCACCAAAGTTTGGGAACCAAGTTAAGATTCAGTACTGCTTATCATCCACAAACCGACGGGCAATCATAAAGAACCATCCAAACGTTAGAAGATATGCTACGGGCGTCTACCTTGGATTTTGGCGGATCTTGGGAGGATCACCTTCATCTAGTGGAGTTCTTCTATAACAACAGCTCTCAGGCTAGCATTCAGATGGCCCCGTTCGAAGCATTGTACGGAAGGAAGTGCAGGTCCCCTTTGGCATGGGACGACGTCAGAGAACGGAAGTTGTTGGGGCCAGAGATGATCACGCAAACTGTGGAGATAGTTAAGTTGGTCAGAGAGCGCCTTCGAGTTGCACAGGATCGACATCGTCATTGGACAGATCAGTATCGTAGGCCTCTAGAGTTTAGAGTTGGCGACCAAGTGTTTCTGCAGATTTCGCCTACTCGGGGTATTATCAGATTTGGAACCCGAGGAAAGCTTAGTCCAAGATACGTTGGTCCTTTTAAGATTCTCGCTCGGGTAGGCGATGTGGCTTATCGACTTGCCCTTCCGCCTTCGTTAACTGGCATACATGATGTGTTTCATGTGTCCAAATTACGTGGGTATGTCCCGGATCCGAGTCATGTCCTCGATCATTCTGAGTTAGTCGTTGGTACCGACCTAACTTACGAGGAACAACCCGTGTCTATTTTGGACCGGCGAGAGAAGGTACTCAAGAATCGGACGATAAGCCTTGTCCGTGTTTCTTGGAACCATCACTCTTCGGAAGAGTCAACTTGGGAGCACGAGGACGAGATCAGATCTCGGTATCCGCATTTGTTTGACTAATGAGATATATTTTTACGCCTTATTGACACGATTCCATGCTTATCTGTACCTGCTTGTTTTGCACTTTGTGATATATGATAATAACTGCTATGATAGTTAACTTGTATATGATTGTGCCTTGCTTGCCCTGATTTCACTATCCTGTCTTGGCTGGAATTCCGAGGACGGAATTTTTCTAAGAAGGGTAGAGATGTCACTCCCCGATCCTGGAATACGTATTTTAATACGTAAACTGATAAATTATATTTACCTTTTATTTATACGATATTTATTATGCTGTATTTCTTCATACATTTCCCAAAAATATTCGATAAAATATTATTTCCTAATTTATTTTCTGCATTTGGGTCTACAGTTTTGGCTCAATTGGGTAACCTATTCTTGGTTCACCAATGGTTCATCATGAACCCTTTGGTTCATCATGAACCCTTGGGTTCAAGGTCTTTATATATAACTCATTCTCTCTCCTCTCATTATTTCCTCTCATTTATTTCCTCCACCAACCAAGGCAAGTACCAACTTGCTCAAGAGATGGATCCAAAAAATTTTGTCAATGTTTCTTACAAAATTACTTGTCAAAATATGTTCTTCTCCTCAACCTATACTAGTTTAGAACTTGGAAATTTTCATTTTGAAGCTTTGATTTTTGTAGATCTAAGTTTTATTCATTTTTGGATTTCCTTGGTTTTGATCTATTTTTGTTGGGGTTTTGTGGGTTTTGATGCTTCCATGTGGAAGAAAATTTAATTTTACTCAAGTTAGAACTTTGAAAACCTAGATTTGGTTTTGATTTGGTCAAGTTATGAGAATTAGAAGTTTTTGGTGTTCTTGAGGATGTTCTCGGCCTGGAGGAGAAGACCCTTCAGCCTGCGCTTTTTAGCGCAAGGTTGAACTGCGCAGCTCGTCGCTTGACGAATTTTGCAACCCCTCGGCCAGCGCATTGCGCTGAGCTGAACTGCACTGGCGCGCTTGACTCCAGCGCGCTCCGACCCAGTGCAAGTCAATCCGTGCGCGCTTGACTTCAGCGCAATTCATTCCCTGCGCAACCTGATCCATGCGCAACCCGACTTTGGCGCAATCCATCCCCTGCGCCATTTAACCGCTGCGCAGTCTAAACCCTGCGCAATCTAACCCTGCGCGCTTGACTCCAGCGCGCTCCGACCCAGCGCAAGTCAATCCGTGCGCGCTTGACTTCAGCGCAATCCATTCCCTGCGCAACCTGATCCATGCGCAACCCGACTCTAGCGCAATCCATCCCCTGCGCCATTTAACCGCTGCGCAGTCTAAACCCTGCGCAATCTAACCCTGTGCACTTGACTCCAGCGCGCTCCGACCCAGCGCGCTTGGCTCCAGCGCACTCTAACCCTGCGCACTCTACCCCTGCGCGTTTTAACCCCTGCGCATCCTGACCATGCGCATTCTGACCTGGGCTCTCTTTATATTTTATATTTTTTTATATTATATTGCTTATATATATATATATAGGTGAATGTTTGTGTGTGCTATATATCCTTACGCCTTTTGTCCTGAGCATGATATGAGCACTAATGTGACCCCGGTGAACAAAGTGTTCCTACCTGATACATGTACCTGAATGTCCCAGTTCTTGTTCATGCTCGACAAATGACTCGTAACTCCACGTGGCGTATTTGTAATGATGCATTACACTAAGGAGGGTAGAACATGTTGACATACTGATTGACATGGATCCTCTTTGGGGTACTCGTACTTGAGTACGACTTTAGGAGGATGATCATGCAGGCCACAGCATGTGAGTCCAAGATTTCACCTAGGGTTAAATTAGGCAACTAAATATACTAGATGCATGGGGAGGGCAAAATCTCGAGATCGTGTTACACCAGCCGCCTTGAGATACTGTCTTGACGCGCCGGCTGGTCTCCACGGATACTGTGTCATCTGCAACGAGTGGATGACTGTATCCGATTAATTCATGATATATATTATATGTTTTGGCAAGGTGGCCTTACGAGGGACCTGTGCTCAATAACACCTGTCTACGCGAACCCCTGGGTTGGCTAGCCTTGCTGGAAAGATACGATCTGAAGATTTCTAAATAACATGATGCGAGGATAACCTCGTCCCACTAGAAACTCGTAGACTTGATTGGCCATAAAAACGACTTGCTTGTATCCTATTACCTTCCGTGAATAACTGAGGGAAGCGGACTGTCATGGTATGTGATCCAACCCATGTTCTTGTTTGATTGTTGGGTTGGTTATCGTACTATGATAGGCTGTGGACCGAAGTTATGAACGGAAGACTTATTCTGGTTGTGAAGTGCTACTTCTGTGATTGACTGAGGAACATGGTCTATTATGGTACATAATTCAACCCATGTTCTTGTTTGATTGTTGTGTTGGTTATTGTGCTGCGATAGGCTATCGACCGAAGTCACGATCAGGAGATTTTATTGTTTATACCTTTTAATTTATGTGAAAGTTATAGAGTACGACACGTCCCGACTCCATGCGGCACCTTTTGTCCTTGTTTGGTTGGAAGGGTGCCATATGGGTTCGAGGATGTTGCGCTACCCTATAATAGTAGCATAAGTTTTACTATTATCAATCATTCCATTAGCTGGGTTTTTAATCTTAACTCTTGTGCCCCTTTGGCGGTACTTGCTATTCGGGGCTGACCCCGCTGGTTTTGTTTGGCCAGATCTCGTAGCAGAGCCTGAGGACACGATCTTCCTTCCTGACATCCATGGTGCATACTAAGAGCATGGCGGTTCGGGGACTCGAGTGGGTTTCTTCTCCACCACTCCTGCTTATACTTTTGCGGCATTTAGCCACCGGCACCTGTTAGCCGGATTACTTGATATTTTGTGTCAGTACATAATTGTAATTAAACAGACTGCAGCTGTGTATAATTTCGTACTCTTGACTCTCTGAGACAGCTAAATTATAAAGCTAGTCTCTCATGACCATTTTGATGAAGCGTCGGGGACGCCTTACTGCTTTATCTTTAATGTTCATTTAATTGCTGATGTGACTTGATTGATTTAGACATAGAACTCTGTGGGACCACAGGAGACTTGATTGTAGCATGTACCTCCTAGTCTCTCGACAGCCACGATCGTCGTATGACGTTACGTACCTCATATGGAGTAGCTGGCCTAGTCCGTCTCCGTATTTCGGTACTAGGGCGTGACACCGTCAATACTTCATCAAAAGTCTGGTAATTGTGCTCCTCTATCAATTGCAAGAGCTCAAGATGAAACCCTTGCTGGAACCTCATAGCCCTCTGGCTCTCTGTCCCTACCATCTCTGGGGCGAACCAACTCAATCTGCAGAATCTGCTGCATAAGCATCTACAGTCTTGCCAGCCTGCCTGAGGTTGATAAACTTCTGTTGTAGCTCAAACTGCGCCACAACTCTATAGTACTTTGTCTTGAATCTTGCTGTAAAATCGTTCCAAGCCACAGGACGTCTGATGCCTACCTCCTCTGATTCCCACCAATCACGTGCGAGATCCTGAAGTAACAACTTCACCTGATCCACACGTTCTTCTGCCGGCACCTTAGCGGCTGTCAAAATGGCCTCAATATCCTTAAGCCATGCATCTGCTGAGATGGCATCCTCCGTGCCTTCGAAACGGCGGGGGTTGCACTTGCAAAACCTGGCTGACGCTCCTGAATCTGTCCTTGTCCCTTTTTCCAAAGCTGTCTGCAATCCTTGGTTAAGTAGTACATTCTGCTCTTGTAACTGAGTGTGCATACGTTGCTGGGCCAACATCTGATGTTGCTGAGTAGCCATCATCCCCCTCATGATCTCCAGAAGGGCTGGTGTGTCTACTTCCACAGGGATAGGTAGAACTGTTGGTGGTGGTGGAACATCCGGATACTGCGGTCCAGCTGCTGCTTCCACTATTACTTCATCTTGGATGGTCTCTTGAGTTAGTACCGGCCCTTGTTGCTGACCAACATGGTCAGATTGTCCGTGTTGCCCTTGTTGTTGTTGTCCAGTCCTGACAGATGCGGACGAGGTGCCCCTAAGAAAAGGGACAAGAGAACAATCAAACGATCGGACTGGAAAGATCAATGAAGTCAAAGGATACCGAAATGTCAAGCTAGAGTCGAGAGTAACGAATCATGAGATCAAGGGAAAACATGTGTGATTGAGACATCCTATAAATTAAAACACCCCACAAGTCTGAAACCAGACCTGCATGGGCCACCACTAAAACCTTGTCACGCCCCAGAACCAGAATACTGGAGAGCGGGGGAATGACTCAGCCAGCTACATATTACGGGTAGATGAATACCGTATAATACGATCAATGCTATCTAAAAGACAAGGGGGTGCATACTACATGAAAGTCTCGCTATGGTCACTTCACATCTATTGTCTCAATCATTCAAACAAGAAACAGTAATAGAAAACATATAAGGTAAAGCAGTAAGGCGTCCCAAACGCTTAGTCAAAATGTTCTTGATATCTGGCTTTACTAAACATAGCCAGATGATATAGCAACGTATATACAATTGTTATCAGCTGCAGTCTGACTTAATTACAATTATGTAAAAGTAAATGCAAGACTATCCGACTAACATGTCGGTGCCAAGCGACAAAATGTAAAGTAATTAACAAAACGAGCGGGGAAGTAAGGAACCCACTTGAGTCCTCCTGCGATCATTCCTCTAGTATTGACCATCTTGGAGGTAGAAGTAAGCTGAGTCCTCAGGGACCGGCTCTAAATCTGGCCATGCAAAACCAGAGAGGTTAGACCTCTAATAGCAAGTACCGCAAGGAAGCACGATATGAGGAATTTAAACCAGTGAATAAGCGAATATAATAATAGATCTCTGCTTGCTACTGGGATTCACGTAACATCACGACACTTCGAACCAACTTCCCAACCAAACAAGGACAGAAGTTGGCCCGTCATGTCCTGATGCTCTGATCATCTCAGTTAGGTAACAGAGTAGGTACAATACACAAACAAATCAACTTAAACGGCCATCCAACTCCTACGGCTTACTACTGTGAGTCCCAAGTTATCCTGGAATTATGCAATAAAGATTTCTCAGTTCTTACTATGGGCAAGCAAGGCTAGTCTATCCAATCAATCAATTGCGCCAATCATGAATTAGACGAGTCCCAGCGGGACGCCCATCATCAATATACAATATACAATAATATAAGCAGATACCGCTCCCTGCCCGTGTGGCAGATTTGCAGTATCTGTGGGAACCAGCCGGCCTGTTGGGCACTAATAGTCCCAAAGAGGGCTGCCATGTAAGAACTCGGGAATCCATTCTCTCCATACAATCATTATTTTATTTAACTTAGTAGTCTCTATGTTAAGTGAAATCCCATGCCGTGGGTCATGGTCATTCAGAATGAGTACTTCCGTACAAGTACGATATGCCCAGCTCTACAACGATACCCGTGCGGTTAGGTTGTAGGTCTCACATAGCGTAATGCAACAATTAAAACTAACCACGGAATAATCATGCCTTGACCATAAAGTACACATGCTACTTTCGTAAAATAAATAAATAAATTGTAGCCTGCATGTATCTATATGCCAATATTCGGGATTGGCCAATCGATTTTAATAGTTCATAGTTGATATGAACGTGTCTTATTCCATTCAATTCAATAAGACGACTAGCCAGTCTCTTAGTTCCAACTAGGAACGCATGTCAATTATAAATTAAGATAACAATCAATGTTAATTAATGCCAAAATCGGGAAATAAAATCCATCTCATGCGGTTGGGAAATAAAAATCTCATGCGGCTGAGGAATGTGGTTGGAAAATAAATAATCCATGCGGCTGAAAAATGAGATTGGGAAATAAATAATCCATGCGGCTGAGAAATTAGATTCTCATGCGGCTGTGAAATGAGATTGGGAAATAAATAATCCATGCGGCTGAGAAATGAGATTGGGAAATAAATAATCCATGCGGCTGAGAAATGAGATTGAAAAATAAATAAATAATCCATGCGGCTGAGAAATGAGATTGGAAAATAAATAATCCATGCGGCTGAGAAATGAGATTGGGAAATAATTAATCCATGCGGCTGAGAAATTAGATTCTCATGCGGCTGTGAAATGAGATTGGGAAATAAATAATCCATGCGGCTGAGAAATAAGATTGGGAAATAATTAATCCATGCGGCTGAGAAATGAGATTCTCATGTGGCTGTGAAATGAGATTAGGAAATAAATAATCCATGCGGCTGAGAAAATAAGATTGGGAAATAATTAATCCATGCGGCTGAGAAATGAGATTGGAAAATAATTAATCCATGCGGCTGAAAAATTAGATTCTCATGCGGCTGTGAAATGAGATTGAAAAATAAATAATCCATGCGGCTGAGAAATGAGATTGGGAAATAATTAATCCATGCGGCTGAGAAATAAGATTCTCATGTGGCTGTGAAATGAGATTGGGAAATAAATAATCCATGCGGCTGAGAAAATGAGATTGGGAAATAATTAATCCATGCGGCTGAGAAATGAGATTCTCATGCGGCTGTGAAATGAGATTGGGAAATAAATAATCCACGCGGCTGTGAAATGAGAGACCCATCTTCTCAGAAAACCTGAGAAGGATGGTCATGGAACCCTTGTCTTCCAAGCTCCATAAAACCTTCACCGTAAGTCCAAATTTGGACTTCCATAGGTCAAAATGGGGTAGAACGAAATTCTCTACAACATAGAACCAACAAAACTTGGAAATAACAATGTTAAATAGATCAAAACTTAAGAAATCTGAAAATATTATAAACTTAGATCTAGAAGAATTTAGCCATAGAAATTGAAAATGCCAAGCACTAAAGTGTCTTAGAATATTGAGAGGAAGACAATGGAACAACAAAAATGGAGATCCATCAAGAAGCAAGTTGGCACTTGCCTATCTCTTCTAGGTTGGTAGGAGAGTTATGAGGAAGAAGAAGAGTAATGAAGAGAGAGAAAGGGTTTGGGACTTAAATGAAGGGGTGGTGGTAGGTGGGGGTTTGTTTCGGTTCATGATGAACCAACATAATTAAACCAATCCAAGTCGAACCTAAAACAAAGCTAAAGCAGAGTATAAAGCAGAAAGTAAAATGCAGGAATAAAATGCAGAAAAATAATTAGCAGAAAATTAAAGGAATTTAAATACAGAACAATACATGATAAATATTAAATGAATACATTCCAGCAGTACATGTATTTAGAATACGTATTCTGGGAACGGAAAGTGACAACCTGGTCGGTCAATGAGGCTGTCAACCACTCAGCCACTACGTTGTTGACAATCTCCCAAACTGCAAACTCCTTTGAGGAGGGGTCGACTGTTGCCTTGGTTTGGCCTTAGGTTTGGGGTCAGTATTGATATTATTGTTTAGGAACTATGATTTCAATACTGACGGTTGACTATAGCCTGGAAGGATAGCCTAGCGGTTAGGCAGACATCCCGGTACGGAGAGATAAGAATTATGGAGACACTACTCACGAGTTTTGGCTGAAATACATATATTTTAGTAATGCTTGAATATGTGCATGGTCCAACTCAAGTGGTGATGGCAAATTCTCTATCATGAGGCTTGGCTGAAATGCATGTATTTTGGGGACATCTAAAATATGTGCACGATCCAACTAAGTGATACATTGAATTCAAGTAAGACTAGAGAAATGACAAAGTATCGAGGATTTTGAAATCATATTTCAAAGAAATATTGATGGTAGTACGATCATTAGATTTGAGACGAACTTGAATGTTAGTTGATCGGGTGGTTTACCTAGAACTGAGATTGTCTGTGTGTGAGACAAGTGTAAGTTACTCAAGTCAAGATATAGTTGTTCGTGTCGAAAGATAACCAAAGCACGAGCGTGGCTCGGATTGAAAAAACACATAGAAGGAATGTGTGCGAGAATTGTTGGATGTTGAATCAAGTTTTAAGCCAATAAGTGTATTCAGTTAGTTTCGAGGACGAAACTTTTTGTGAGTGGTGTATAATGTAATGCTCCGTTCCGCTCAGCTCAATCGAAGGAATCGAAATGCCAACGGCGTTCAGACTTAGCCATGCAACGACTGATTGAAGACCTGCTCGGTCGAGGCGAATCCTCGCTCAGGTGGGTGGCTTCGGTGAACTTGCCTCAGCTTGGCCTTCACACTAATAAAACGAAATATTTCAAATGCATAAGTAGGCTTGATAATAAAAAGGGCAAATCCACATAGCTAAGGGAATAATCCCAAGTCGGGTTGGATTAAATTAGAATATGGAAAGGTCCCATGGTCGGCTTAGAAGTGTTGCACGACGTGCTTTTAAAATGGCACTCGGTCCTTCGTCCCGTGGCTTGGGAGAAGGAAAGTTGGTTTAAGTTGCCAGAAAGTTATGAACTTAGACTAAGTCATAGGCGTCGCACGCATGAATAATACGCCACCGGTGATTTGAGGACTTGAGCAGGACTAGCTACCCTTAGCTGCAAGGGTCTCGTCTGTACCATCTATATGTCTAAGATGGCTTGAATTGCTAGTGACCTTTCATATAGATAAGTTGGCGTACTGAGCGACAATCCGCATGTATAGTGTCGGTCGAATAAAAGAAAGTGCAAGCACGGCACGAATGGAATAAAGATGGTATGCACGGTTGCAATACAAGTCTTAAGAAGCCTAAGATTTGGCTATAGAAAAGACACATGCTTCGGTACGAAATATGGCATCGAGTATTAAGTCGTTGGCATAGAGTTGCATAAGTCAGACTTGAGTCATTTCGAGTTAAGTCAAGAAGGGTCATAAGGCAAGTTTGGTTAAGTCATGCTAAATTGCGAGGCACGACCTCGATGTTGAAGCATGAACCAAGTCGATGACACGAATCATGTTGTTTCGTCCTAAAGTATGGGCCATAAGGCATGCATGAGTCGGCACGTTGATGTTGAAGCACGAAAATAGTTTAGAGGCAAGAATAAAGAAGTTATTGGTGCGATAGCACGATGATAGTCTGGAGACACAAATATGCCAGGCGTCTATATCCTAAAATCGATCCTAAGGCAAGAATAGAAAGACAATCATAAGATATTATATTGCACAAAGTAAATGAACGTATTAAATTTGTATGGGTGGGCGAGGAGCTCATACCACCAGTACAGTTGATTACTGACACCCACATAGTATTTATGTACAGGCTCAGGTAGAAGCTCGTTGGCGCGAAGCTTGCTTAGATGCATCGGGCACGGAGTTTCTTCGCGTTTCGAGGCGTATGGCCGCATGGAGTCTGGACTTATACGGGACATAATGTATAGACATCTCCTATCTGAAACATTCACTGACTCGTCAAATTATACTGAGAGATAAGAGAAAGCAGAGTGACTTGTAAACAGAGAGAGAAGTGAGCTTGAGTGATTATATTCATGGCCTCGTGCCACGTTGTAATCTTTGTTTCAAAATCAATAAAGAGATATTTGCTTGACTTGTGATTTGCTTCAAAATTTCTGCTAGTGTTATTCAATGTTTCTTCTTGGAACTTCTATGTGGACCCGTTCGCAAGCTGTTGTAATTGGCCGTTATAGAACTTGCCTTGCGTGAGCGCAATCTAGGCTCACGCGGCATCACGCCTTAGCGAAGACGATCAGTCCTTCGGGACCGGGGCGTGACGACACGTCTAAGTCAGATCTCAGCAGTAACCTGGAAGAAATTAACAATAACATTGAGAGATCACCGGATCCTCAGAGGGACGTAGCAAGATACATAATAACATGTCGAATGTAATAGTGTATAACTTGTATAAAAAATGATAGAAATAGGGTACTATACTTCTAACCAGTCTACGTACATAAAGATGCAACATCAGGGACAACATTCAACACTTGGGCTAAAAGATATGCGTACCATCACAACCGTGGATCATCCGAAACTAACGGCCAACAAAATAATCATAAGCGCATCTCATCCGAGATTAACGACCAACAAAATATCATCAACACTACCGAAGCTCATACGAGTCTAGCGACCAACAGAAATACTATCATATAGGCCGCGTGCCTAGTGACCGTTCTCTCTATCTTAAATAAACTATATGGGTGTCAAGTCAAGTCAGGTACTAATGGAAATACCACAAGTCTATAAAAAGTCATGTAACTATACAAAATTAAGCAACTCTAAAAACGACGAGCAATATGCATGCAAGTGAAACGTGTACAACCTAGTAGGGTGAATATGTAATAATAGATTAATAAGAAAAACGTATATATGAAAGAGAGTAAACAAAATATGACAAAAGAAGCAATTATAAAAAATAATAATAGAAGCATGCATGAAAATACTGTACAGTGGACAAGGTATACTTGTTTGTCATCCAAGTTCTTGTTGAATTCGCAATACCAAAGCCTACCAAGAGTTTGCATATAATAAAATAATTATTACTTGTATTCTAGTTACACATATGACATATGAGTTTTCTATCACATATGGACATACCTCTGCTCTTACCTCTGCTCTTGTCTCTACCACCACCTGGATTCCTCTACTCTTGTCTCTGCCACCACATATGGACTTTCTCCGTCATGTCCCTGATGTCTTCTATCACATATGGACTTACCCCGTTCAAGGAAAATGTTCCTCTAGATACACATATGGACTTACCTCTGCTCTTGTCTCTGCCACCACCTAGATTCCTGCTTTTGTCCCTTTCGCAGCTCTCTAAATTTTGCACCACTGAGTAGGATGTGGATGAAGTTTCCTGAGAATATCTCCGTATCTCTTTATTCAATATCCCGTTCTTGGCAAACTCCAGACTGACCACGCCTTTCGGAGCAGAAGCGATCATAGATACTCGTACGATCTCCGATGAGTCTGGCAATATATATAGCAACCAAAGTTCCTGAACCTCGTCGTCGAACTTGACTCCCATTAAGGATAGCTGGTCAACCACGCCATGGAACTCACCCAAGTGATCCGTAATGGACGCACCATTTTTGTACCGCCGACCCATCATTATCCGGATCAGGAATAACTTATTTACCCAAGTCTTCTTAGCATACAAAGATTCCAGCTTATACCACAGTGTTCTTGCGTGCTCAATACTGGCAACGTGATTGTACACGTTTTCGTCAACAAACTGCCTTATGTACCCACACACCTGTATATGCTCAAAATGCTAGTCCTCTTCGAATTTACCACTAGGTCTCTCGAAAGCAAATACCGGCAGATGCAACTTCTTGACAAATAGTAAATCCTTCATCTTGCTCCTCTAGTAGTGATAGTTGGTACCGTTCAAGTTTACCATGCGCACCGACTTTGAGTCCATCTCTGTTTTCTGGTTTGACTGTCAACTCCTGACACTTCTGAACCCAAAGCTCTGATACCACTCTGTTGAGAACGAAGCGCGGAATCCGTTCCCCCAAACCAGAGAGTCCTGCAAGATAACCGAGCAAAAGAACACAAACCAAAAATGTTAAACACAATCGTAGACAGATTTTTGACGTGAAAAACCCTTGCAGAAAAACCATGGAACGATCGGAGTCCAACCCTGAAGAACCTCCACTAATGAAATAAAGAGAATACACCTTCTACAAGCTCCTCCCGATCCAAATGGATCACCACAACTCAGTTGAAAGAAGAAAATTTGATTGTAGACTCCGAAGAACAAGATATGTCGAAAAATTATTCGAAGCGATCTCTCTTTCACAATAATTTTCAATCCTTTTTCTCCCTCAAAAGTTGTAAAGCACTATTGCTCACTTTTTGATATATCTTTTATAGTGAGGAAACAGTTAGTATATATAGCCTCAAATCCACAACTAATTGAGGTATTCTACTATATGTAGGAATACTCAATCTAAATCATTGATATATTCCTATTATATATAGAAATACCCAATCCAACTCCATTGGGATATTCCTACTATATATAGAAATACCCAATCCAAATCTATTGAAATATTTCTATTATATATAGGAATACCCAATCCGACTTCGGGGTATTTTCTACATAGGTTGGGAACCCCGCCCACTCCAATAGACGTATCGGTGGTAGTGATAGTATTTGGGATTGACCACCTTGTCCCCCTCGTCGGGACATTTGGGGGGAGGAAGCTTCAAAATGTCCTTCTTCGTCGTCTATAAATACCTTCACACACAAAGAAGAGAGGTAAGTTCTTCTACCACTTACTTGGTCACCACTTTACATTTCTCCTTTCGACTAAGTAGTTTCGGCTAACATAAGGGCCTTTCGTTTCATGTCCTGAAGGATCCCCAAAGGAGGAGGTCACACGAGACTCGACCCACCACCTTAAGATTTAGTCCTTGGCTTTGTATCAATGTTGTAAAAACCGGACCGGACCGGCGATTGGACCGGGTCCGACCGGTTTAAGCCAGAAAATTGGTCTGGTTCGACTAAAACCGGATTTTTTAAAGAACCGTCGGTTTTTTGTCAAAACTGGGTTCAATCGGTGAACCGGCCGAACCGGTTCACAATTGAACCAGCCAGTTTTGGTTTATTTTTTTTTAATTTGAAATAAATTATCATGTAAAATTTGGACTGTGATTTGGTTTTAATCGACCTTATAGTTATAAAATTAAACCAAACCAACATACTTATGACCAAACCAAACCAACATACTTATGTAAATATGGATATTTTACCTATTTGAACCAAACCAAACCAACTCTATTGAACTCCAATTGAATCCTGTTCCGATCTATAACAAAAAAATTCGGTTCGATCATCGGTTCAGTTTTTAAAACATTGCTTTGTATACAATGAATTTGAATACCTAAAAAAATAGTTATTTGTATTGAGTTCAAAGTTTCTCGTTACTATTTTGGTTATAACAACTTTTAACACTTCTTATGCAATAAAATGTAATGCATGAACATAAGTCTATAAGGATAGATCGACTTCATATTTCAATCATATCGTATCTCGGATTAAAATAATTTTTTCTTCTTCTTGAGAATAACTTTTTAGAAAGTTTAGGCCAAATCCAACCGACGAACTACTAGATGATTGGTTGTTGGTAGCTTGAAAGACTTGACTTCGAAATTTAGAATTGTTAGCTCGTTAAGGTATACACCTACCTTATACTAAATGGCATTAAAGTCGAATATTGCCGATTAGTAGTCAAAGCCAAATTGTATAAAAAAAGAAGAAGAAGTAAATTATGCCTCTCTTTTTCTTGTCATTCCCCTCCCCCATCTTAGCTTCTTTCTACGCTTTCCTCCCCCATTTTGTTACTCGTTCTCCACAGTTCAATTCCGACCGAAGGAATTCATGAGTCTCAACTACTACCAAACAAAGTCCAATAACTTTATTTTTTGGGTTCATTTTTACTCTCTAAACCCTAACTAGCAAGCGACAATCCTTCAAGATTGGACTCATTGTAGCCATATGGTGGTTGGAGTGTTTTTCAAGACATTAATCGAAACATAAACATCAAGGAATAATATACTAATATAGACACTAAAAGGGTCTATATACTTTAAATTACTCAAATTGTACGAGACCCGAAAACTTAATGTTTTTTTTTATTTTAAAATGTTCATCACTATATAGTAATTTTTTTATAATTGATAAAAATTATAAACTCAAATTTTGAGCTTATGATTTATTACTTAGCTTTTAAGTACAAAATAAGATCATTGTAACATTAAATAACCTAATTATTATAAAATATGTCCAAACAATCATAGTCACTTATTCTTTCCTCTTTCTTTAGTTCTGAAAAAAAATATAGTTTAAAACTTTGCAAAATATTAAATAATTTTCATTATCCAAAATGGACATTTTCTTAAAATTAACAACTAAATAATTTTGGTGTCCAAAAAAATCTACTTTTAAATTATTTAAATAATTTATGAATTTTTTATTATTTGGAAGTGAACTTGAACATGAAATAATTTTAAGTTGTGTCCATAAAAATATTTGAGGGTGAAATTACATATTTTTTATTTATGCGAATAAATTTGTGTCTAAAATAATGTCATAATAGTTAAAAACAAAATAATCAATTAATACATTTATAATATTTATAAAGTGATAAAAAGCAAACAACAATGCTCAAAAGTATATTATATCTACACTACTATATAATAAAAAAAATTTGGACTTCACCATAATTTTTTTTTTCAAATATGTCATTACTTAAGATTTACTAATTAAAACGGTCATTAACATTAAAAGGGATGGCTAGATAATTTAGACGCATTAATTATAGGTTGCGTGTTGAGAGTAGACTTGTCAATTGGGCCTGGCCGGGCCGGCCCAACCCGGCATGAGCCGAAAATTTAGCCATTGTGCCGATCCGTTTAATTGTGGTCCCGGACTGGTCCAGCCTAGTACTGGATCGTGCTCGTGCTGTGTCATATATATTGACCCATAATATATGTCCGCCCCAACCAGACCAAAGCCCCGGCCAGATCCGACGCAAATTTCAGCCGTAAATAACAAAGTTAATTTGAACAGATGGAATAGAGTATTTAGCCCGATAATGTTATGTGTTAGAGCATCTCCAACCCTATTGTGACTTTGGAAAAAAGTTAATGCCACATAGGAATGACAAAATTTTATTCAAAAGTTCTTCTCCAATGCAATTGTCAAGTCAATTGTGAAGCTTATGTGACAAACATTAAAGAAGACATTGTGAAGTTGATTGTCTTGTTCTAGACAATGCACTTGACAATGTCTTCTCTTCCATGTCATCAATTATGAATAAAAAATATTAAAAAAAGAAAGAAGATGAGTAGTTGTCTTAAAAGTTATCTTGGAAGTTGTAAAAAATATTTTTTATTGTCTTCTCAATACTTTTGCATTGGAGAGAGTTTTTCTATCTCATTGTCTTTTGAGATATAATTTTGCCACATAAACAAGACATTATCTTGTGGCTCATACCATATAGGAGCCACCTAAGACTCACAACACTTAACAAGACAATAGGGTTGGAGATGCTCTTAGGATTGTTTTAGATGGAATGACAACATCTATGATATTCTCAAAGTAGAAACTTTTTCACATCCACTGTTGACGAAGCTTTAGAATCACATGCTATAACCATTGCGTTCACTGGGCCCCAATGCATGCCACATAAGAAAGTAGACAAATTCCAATGAGAATGGATGGATGTTAAAGCTGCAGATTGAACAAGAATAACAAAATAAGCACAGAAATTAGCGATTTAAGTCACAAGCAACTTATTGTTGTATAGCAGCTACTATAGCAGTTGTAGAAGACTAAGAAGATTTGCATGCAGTTCTAATTTTGATTGTATTTGTCCAGTACAGTGGGTGGCTGAGAAGGATTACGTAGTGATTCCAGTGAACTTTCCAACAATGAAGATGAAGGAAGTAGTTTCCTTTTCGTTTATGATGGCCTGGGTCTGATCTGGTCCAGTCCGGCTCGTCCCGACCCGAAGATCAATATGCTATGGGTCATGTATCGAACTGGGCTTAAATGTTTACCCTTAGATCTGGTCCGGCTTGATAAATTGATGGGGCCTAAGAAGTCTGGCCCAGACCCAGCCCGACCCACCCAAAATCAGGTCGGGCCAATCCGGCCCAACCAACTTGACAGCTCTAGTTGAGAGGAAACATGATATTATTATGTCAAATTGCATGTCATTTATGTTTAAAAGAGTCCAATCAATAAAGTGTTCATGATCCTTGTTAGCAATCACCCGAATAAAACGCGTATTATATGTGAATTTTTTCGTATCTTACATAAACGTATAATACTTACGTACTTTTGAAAAATTCAGATTTGTACGCGAATTTTAAGCCTGTGGCGTTTTAAACGCGTACCGTACAGATTTTTTAAAAAATTGGCCAAAAAAATGTGACCAAGAAATCCAACAGTCTTGACTTTCTTGACTCTTGCTGCTATTACATATTAAGACCGGCACAATTCTAAAAAATTATCAAAAAAAAAGAAGAAAAAAAATCTCACAGTAACCAAAAAAGAAATCCAAGAGTATTTGCACATGTTGCTTGCAACAATCAAAGAAAAATCGTTCGATTTTCCATCATCCAACCTCTTCTAATTCTCACACTGAACCTTTGTTTATGAAGGAGTAGGGATGGGTGGGCCCTATATATATGCCAAATTTTTAGTGCGATTTAAACCTGATCCGAATGTTTTTCGTTAGACGAATTTCTGACCGAATTTTTGACCGTATTTTACTTATATTGTGCCGATTTATACTCGTACTTTTGCCGTTCCGAATTTTTTTAGTTTGCCGAATTGCTAACAAGGTTC
Source organism: Iris pallida (assembly GCA_029216955.1). Classification (NCBI taxonomy): domain Eukaryota; kingdom Viridiplantae; phylum Streptophyta; class Magnoliopsida; order Asparagales; family Iridaceae; genus Iris; species Iris pallida. The sequence continues at coordinate 83,790 of JANAVB010043242.1, read as the reverse complement.
ATGATGTGAAGTCTTCTCTTTCATAAAGGGACTTAGCTGAGAACTTCCCATTTGAGGCGCGCATCCAGGTAAGTTCATCTTGACCATCTCCGTGATGGAGTTCAACATCCAAAATGGCAGTAGCGATCCTTGAAGAGAATAGTTGTCTAATGAGCGAGGAGTTCCAAGTGCGCGTGCCCGGAAGAAACGGATCACGTACAAGCTTTGGACCATCGCCCCTATAGTCCCTTCTTCGATACAGAGACCAGGTAAGGATTGAATCCATGGTTTGTCATAAATATTAATCCATCCTCCTTTTACTCGCCAGCAACAAAGTGGCTTGATGTGCGCCCGCATGTCTAGCAAGCTAGCCCAAGTCCGGGACGCCCTGTTTGTTTTCTGCACAAGCCAAAAGTTAGTATTTTGTAAATATATACCTCGAGTATCCTTGCCCAGAGTTGATGTGGAACGTTATAGATAAATCTCCAGACCCTTGTTAGCAATCACTCGAATAAAACGCGTATTATACGCAAATTTTTCTGGATCTTACATAAACATATAATACTTACGTACGTTTGAAAAATTCGGACTTGTACGCGAATTTTAAGCCTGTGAAGTTTTAAACACGTACCGTACGAATTTTTAAAACATTCGGCCAAAAAAACTTGACTGAGAAACCCAACAGTTTTCACTTTCTTGACTCTTGCTGCTATTAAATATTAAGACTGACACAATTATCAAAAGAAAAGAAGAAAAAATCTCACAGCTGTAACCAAAAAAAGAAACCTAAGAATCTTTGCACATGTTGCTTGCAACAATCAAAGAAAAACCTTTCGGTTTTCCATCCTACTTTCACTTTCTTTTCTTTATATAATGGTCCCCAACCTCATCTTATTCTCACACTGAACCCTTGTTTATGACGGAGTAGAGGTGGGTGGGCCATATATATATATCGAATTTTTAGTGCCGAATTTGTTCATATGAAACGTACTAAACATGAATTAAATCTAATCTGAATGTTTTTCGTTAGACAATTTTTTGACCGAATTTTTTACCGTATTTTACTTATATTGTGTCGATTTATATTCGTACTTTTGTCGTCCCGAATTTTTTCCGTTTGATGAATTGCTACAAGCGATTGATTTATCCAATGAGTGGATCTGAATCCCAAGTCCCCTTCGTGTTTCTGTTGTACGAATTTGGACCATGAAATAAAGTGGATCTTCCTCTTCATATTGTTATCCCCCCCCCCCCCCCCCCCCCCCCCCCCCCCCCACACACACAAAAAGCTCCTCTACAGATGGTCAATATTGTTGGTGACAGTTTTAGGGAGGAAATGTGAGGACATGTGATAAGGAGCCATAGAGCCTAGAGTAGATTTTATAAGGACGGACTTCCCCGCATGAGATAATAGCTACGACTTCCAACCTTGGAGGCAATTTTGGCACTTGGAGATGATGTGATTGTAGGTACCAGTACGCAGTTTTGATTTTAGGATCGGGTAATCCAGGTATTTGTCACCCAACTCCATAGCAGCTAGGTTGAGAAACTCAATCAGCTTGGTCTTAACTGCTGGTGGAACATGACGGCTGAAGTGTATGCTAGATTTATCGAAATTGACTTTCTCATCCGACCAACGGCAGAATTTATCAAGAATCTCCTTGATGCACAACAGAGAAGACTCAGTGGCTTGACCAAATATGAGCAGGTTGTGTCACCTCTGTTTTGTTATACGTATTTTCAGTATACGTATACGGAATTCCGACCCATAATCAGACTTGTCTAGCTTAATCTTGCATGACTTGGTTTATTTTGGTTTATTTTGACTTGGGTTCAGCTTGGGTTGGTTGTTTTGGTTTAGGGTGGTTCATCATGAACCCAACCCCTACCTACCACCATCTCCATTTAAAGTCCAACCCTTTCTCTCTCTCTTCATTACTTTCTTACTTCCCCATTTACTCCTTCTTCTTCCTCATAACTCTCTCCACCTACCAAGAGAGAGGCTTAGGCAAGTGCAACTTGTTTCATGGAGGAACTCCATTTTTGTTGTTCCATTGTCTTCCTCACGAGATTCTAAGACACTTTAGTACTTAGCATTTTCAATTTTCATGGTTTATTTCTTGTAGATCTAAGTTTGTTACATTTTCGGATTTCTTGGGTTTTGATCTATCAAACTTTATTATTTGCAAGTTTTGGTTGTTCCATGTTGTAGAGAATTTCGTTCTACCCCATTTTGATCTATGGAAGCCCCATTTTTGGCTTAGATTGAAGGTTTCATGGAGTTTTGAGTTCTGGAGGTTCCCTACGCCCACGTTTATACGTGCCCGCATAATATTAAGCTCTACGCACACGTTTATATACGTGCTCGCGTTATATCAACTCTACGCCCACGTTTATTCGTGTCAGCGTGAATCTGTTTTGCGCCTAAAACAAAGTATACTCTGCCTTGGCGTAAAACAAGCTTCACGCGTACTCTTTTACGCGTATTCTATTTTACGCGTACAAGCTTCATGCGTACTCTTTTACGCGTATTCCATTTACGTGTACTTCCTTCATGCGTACTCTTTTACGCGTACTTCGTTTACGTGCGTACTCATTCACGCGTACTTTATTTACGCATACTTCTTTATGCGTACCTCCTTTACACGTACTCCCCTTGGCGTACTCCTTTGGCATACTCCCCTGTCCGGAGGCTTCTTAGCACTAGCGTTACCCCCTTGCCCGGCGCAGTATAGCTCTGGCATCCATTGCCCTAGATTCCCCTTTATTGGGCGCATGGCACCCCTTATTATATCCTTACGCCTTTTTGACATGAACTCGATATAATCATGATATGTAAATATTGTAATGATAATCTGTACACGGCATGATTTTGTGACAACTCATGATAGTGGCCCGTCGTGGCGTGCTCCTAACAAGTAACAAGTACAAGTAACATGACATGATGGTGACCCGTTGTGGTACACCCCTGACAAGTAATCCTGACATGAACTCACGAACACCGTTGCGACGGTTATCTTGACCTGCTAAGTAATCTTGACATATAACCTTGAATGCTGTTGTGACAGCTACCTCGACTCGCCAAGTAAATTCTAGTCTTGACACCGTGGATGCTTGCTCGAAACTTGTTTATACAAGCTACTAGTCTAGTCTCGTCTTGCATCATGTCTAGGATATGAGTCCCTGGTTACCACGGTCAGAGATTCATACTGAATCTGACTAAGGTTAATGACTAGATTGATCAAGTAGTTCATATAGAGAGATCTTTCCAGTTACAGATGATTCCGTTATCCCGGTCACACCTGAGGGACTTGTAGCCTGCCGTCGAGTAGGGCACATTTCCAGCCCACTGTCATGCGGGGCACTTCATAAAACAAGTACAAGGCATACTGTTTTGTGTTGCACTCTAAGCCATCTAATAATTCTGGATAGCCTTGATAATCAACCTCGCCTGGATAACCTGGATAGCTGCAGGGCCTGTGACTGCTGGAACATCTTATTACATCTTGCTAGTAACTAGGCTTGTGATAACCCTAGCTAGTTAAAGTATCAAGGCGTACTCCTTGCTTGGCCGTGATTGATGGATGTAGTCCAGTCTAGTCTTGTCTAAGCAATGCCAGTCTATGATTATTTCTGCACATGCTTTACTCTTGTCGATAATTGGTCGGAGACTAAGCTCTGTTCAGGTGAAGGGTTACAACCCCGATCCTTGTTTGGTTTACGGGTTGTAACTTGGTTACCGGAATAGCCCTTTAGTTATCTTATCGTTTATCACCATGTTTTCTCTGACTCATGTCTTTTGTTATTTCATTTATGTTCTCATGTGCTAATATGCTGGTTTTAGTTCTTAAGTTAAGCCTCCCTTGTGGCACTTGCTTTTTCTGGGGTCGGACCCAGCTGGTTTTGTATGGTCAGATTTTGGAGCAGCACCCGAGGATCTACCTACCTTCCAGCCAGATGGTGACCACTAGAAGAAACCCTGGCAACGAGTGGGTTTTATTTTGCTCTCCCGCTCTATTGTAAAATTATACTTTTGAGGCGTTTAGCCGCTGAGCACGTGTTAGCTCGGGTTAAATTTACATTCCTGTCTGCCTAAGGGCTGTATCATGATTGACAAATCCTAGGGTTGATCATGTATGACTGAAACTCTTGCTAGTCTTCACATTTTGTATGACTAGCTTCATGATCATCTGAATATGTAATGTATGGGATGCCTTACTTTGTATGTCTGATGATCTACCATCTTGTTACATTTACTTGCTTGCTTAAGATTGAGACACTAGGCTTGTTCTTGACCTTAAGAGACTATTGGCTTGTAGTTAAACCCTCATGTATCTAGACAGCCGTGACCGTATATCGAGGTAGAATTCACTTTAATATACGTAGCTGGCTGTGTCTGTCCTCCGCTCTCCAGTATTCTGGTTCTGGGGCGTGACAGGTCGTGTAACGCCCTAGTCCCAAAATATGTAGGACCAAGTACGTAGACATGCCAGCTGTATACATACAAAGTACATGGGCCTTGTATGTATACATAAGCTGTAAAATGCAGTAATCCAAGACAAACTAAATCTCATCCACAATAAAAAGAATAATAATATAAAATTAACTTGAATATTGATGATACAATCGTTGGGCGGAGACAAAGTCCACTACCAACTATCTCAGTGAATAAAATGTACAAGAATCGATCAATAAAATGGCAAGACGAACCAAGCGCAATCGTCTTCGAAGGAATAGTGATAATCACGGCTATGGCTAGAATACCTGCAGTAGACATGAACACACACCTGGAGAATAACCAGGTCCTCAGACGGAAGTAGCAAGATACAGAAAGAACAAGCTAATATGATCTGTCAGAATAATAAAATAAAATATAAAAGACTATCCTAGACACAAATATACAAAGGATTCTAACTGCCTAATGTACAATTTAGAGGACAATTTTTATGCGCATGGATGGGATTTTAGGCTATGTGTACGTAACTGGTATCCAGTCATCTGTATCCGTCCGTAACGTCCAAAACGTCAGAGGGCATCTGCAAATATATCGCCATAGTTCCATCCGGAGACTGTGATTTACCTGTTTGGATTCCCATACGCACTAACGACTGTCCTCCCCCAATATTTTCTACACTGTTCAAGTCATGTCCATGGCTCGTCCAGTTTTGTAACTGCTTGAGTCTCTAAAATCCTAGTCATAGCAGTTACGATCATCTATCCGTCACACGACTTTAGAGAGGGCCAGTCCATATAAGTCATGCCCCTAGCAACATGTCTCCAACCGTGTAGTGTGTGTGTCATGACCAAGGGTGATATAAGGACATCCCCCAATAAAAAGGTAGTCCGCTAACACTAAGTTAACATGCATAAAATAAAGTAACGACTAATAAAGTCGCTTGAACCCAAGTGTGACTTGGACGCGCAGTTTATAACAAAGGAAACTAACAATATGAAACAAAGTAAATAATGCAGAAAATAAATAATATGACAGTAAATTAGCAAGGTATACTTGCTTGTTGTGACGTCTGGTGAGCTGCCTGGTGTGGTACAATAAAGGTGGCACAAGATCGGCTTCGGTGTTACAACTATGCAAAGGGCCTCCGATGGTGGCACGGACTGGTCCATCGGGTCCAGAATACTCAGTTTAGCTAGGGCAGATAGGAGGAACTACAGAGTTGGCGATGGAATAGGAATAGGGGAATTTGTCATGGATGGGAGGATAATCGAAGAATTTGGATTAAATAATATATGATTTTTAGAAAATTATTTATAATGCTTGAATGCTATATTCTATTATCCCAAAATATAGTAAAATCATTTTAGGTCAAAAACTTAATTTACTTAGTAAATATTTCGTATACTACTTGAAAATATATTTGATAACTTAGAAATTCATTTTTTTTATTAGTCACAATACTTTCTAGGAATTTATTGGATATAAATACACACACACACACACACACACACACACACACACACACACACACACACACACATATATATAAATATAAATATATATATATATATATATATATATATATATATATATATATATATATATATATATATATATATATATATATGTTTAAAATATATTGAGAGTCAATAACTAAATAAAGATACTAATTAATAATAATAATAATAATAATAATAATAATAATAATAATAATAATAATAATAATAATAATAATAATATAATATTCTTCAAAATATATACATGCTTACTGCTGAAAATACTTATAGTAATAATACTCACAACAGTACAATATACAAAAAAATTTTATTACAATAGTACCCTATATATTAAATCATAACAATAGTACTAAAAGCATCAAAAGTCTTCAAATAAGACAAAAAATAAATAAAGATAATAATAATAACACAAAAGGTCAACAAACCTTCTCTCTCCCCAATAAATCGAGAATATAACTAGGGAAGGGGAAGGAGAAAGGCGAGCGGGGTTGTCGGTCGGCGGCGGAGGCGGGTTTTGAGGGGGAGAGGCGGCGGATGGTTTGTTGAGGCCGCAGGGGAGCGCGATCAGACGGCGGGGCGCGGAGGAGCGGACGGAAGGGAAGGGGGCTTGGCACGCGGCGGAGCTCGCCGGCCCAGGGAAGACGGAGAGCGCGCGCAGCCGACTGGTACGCGGTTCGGCGAGGAAAGTGGAGGTTGGTGGGACGGTGCGCGCTCGACGCTGGACGCGACGGCTAAGGCACGTCGGTCGGCAGAGAAGGCGCGGCTCGGGTCTGTGGGGTCGGTGCTCGGCTACAGACGCCACACGGCGGGGAGTCACCGAGAGCGAGGCGGCGAACTCGATGTGAGGCGCGGTCTCGGTGGCGGTGGCAGAAAGGATCCGGCGAGGAGGGGATAAGATGAAGGTCGGGAGGTCGCAAGGTCAGGGGTTTCACCGAAACTCGTGCGGCCACGGTGCACGACGAAGAAGATGTTAGCCCAATGATTATATCATGTTTTTGAATATGGCTAATCAATTAAGTTTAACATATCGACGTTACTACTATTCATGTAATCATTATCTTGTTGCTACTTAAACTTAGCATTGTCCTAATATTAGCATTGCTCTAAATGTTCTATATCATATTGCTATGCTTGTATCATGTTGTTTTGTTGTTCTATATCAGCGGACAGGGGTCGAGGGGGCAGCGCCCCCCGTCAGGGGTTCGGGGGCGAAGCCCCCGAAAGGCATCATCAAAGGGCCGTCAGTGAAAAAGGCGTCTTCATGTTTGCTCAAATATCTGAAAAAAGGCATCATCAAAGGGCTCTTGGTTTTCCTATTCTATCAATGTATTTTTCATATTTATTGAGTCTAGGAATACGATGTATACTGCATCGTACTGGCAAATAGGCTACCCAAGAAACGTTTTCAAAATACCCTTTCTTTTTGAAAACTAGCCCACTTACTGTAATGCCCCGCTCCGCATCGGTACATTATGATGAGTCGTTGACTCGAAGAGTTGCATTGACCCGATGAGGTATCGATGCAAATCGATGCAAGTGTTACGTTGGCCAAAGGTAAGCTTTGAGTCGGTTGGAATCTATGAATCGAATCGATGCAAAGATAAGTCCCATTGAGCAAAGTGATGATTTTAGTTGATCTGGTGTGCAGGCTATGCTTTTACGCTGGACGATAAGAGGTCGGCATTTTGCCTTATGCAATGAAGTGTCCGCAAAATCAAATCGTGGCCTTGCAACAAATTATGGCATAGGTGCGATAGGCCAAGTCAACCGAGTTGTTCAAAGGAATGGCAAAGTTCGGGAGTTAGCTATGCGATCGAGTTATGGAAGCGAGACGCTTCAATCGGCGAAACGGCAAGGCGTATCAACTTAAGGTGGGCGGGTTCTTGACCAACTTGTCACGCCCCGATCCGAGAAATCGCTCGTCCTCGCTATATTTAATCCGAATCATCGTCCTCGCTGGGGCGTGATGCCGTACGAGCCTGGAGTTGCGCTCGTGCAAGGCAAGATAACAGGTTCACATAGAACTATCTCAAATCGATAACATAAGCAGCGGAAGGAAACAAGTAAAACATAAGAATCTCTTTTATTAATATTGAACTGAAGGTTACAAAGGCTCTGAATAGCCCAATATAAAATACCAATTGGCTACAACGCTCATGATCTCTCTAGCTCACAAAGGATTACATTGTTCCATACATTATGCCTCTTTATAGCCACCAAGTAGTCTTCGGCCGAACATCTCCATGTCTCAAGTCCGAACGCCTATGCGGAAGCTCCTCTTGAACGCCAAGGACTCCATGCCTCGGCACGTCCAAGCCAAGCTCCGCCCCGAGCCGATCATAACCTGAACCTGCACATAAACTAGTGGGGGTTTAGTGCTTTCGTCCTCGCTTCGCACTGATCAAGACCCGCTCGCACCCAAACCAAACACTAAATCATTTAGTGAAACATGCATCTTAATTGGTGATCTTTCTATTTAGCCTTAGGATCAGTTTCATAGCCATACTCAACATAGCAACTCATATGATTGTGTCCCATATCGTGTTTCTGCAGCAGATACAGTTAGACATAATCTGAAACATAAACATAGTATTCATGCCCATCTCCGTCCCATTTTCCTTAGCCTGCAGTGGTTAGAACTTAACATAAGCAAACATACGATTCGTATCAACCGACCAATCATAAACGTAAACGTATGCATAATGGGTGGCAGGCCCTACGCCTGCACCCAGCTCTCATCTCAGCCCACCGGCCCTAACTATATGAAGGTCACGGTGTTTTGCACCGTAATGGACTTGGCATCTCATATGTGTAAGCCTACAATCGCTTCGATACGGGTTACTAGCCCAGTATCCGAAGGATCCCAAACTTACGGATATCATAGCTTATCATAGCACTGGACGGTCGCAATCCGTCCGAATGTTGTGCACCATAAATATCACACATAATTCCCTCCTAGGCCGAACAGCCCCGGCGCCCCGGCGTAACCGTTCGAGGAAAGCCGCACCCGTGCACGGGCAATCCGAGTCCATTGACCATGTAATACGTTCCATATCATACAATCCATAGCATACCAACCGATCTCGTATTCCATAAACATAGTCTCGCACATAAACGGTTTCCCGTGCCATAAACGGTTTCCCGTGCCATAAACATAATCCACCATTCGCATGGGGAGCTCCGTCGGCGTTATGCCCCAATACATCCATATCGATGCACGACGCCCAACGGCTTAGTCGTCTCATACTCGTATTCACGCATCCCGTACATAATGTTACTCGCATAGCCTACCTCCGTATTTACTTAGTCATTTCGTAGCTTAAGTGCACAAAGGCACGCTCAGCACCATATTCAATGTTCTATGCCTAGAGTTCAATGTTTTCGGAGCCGTGCACCTGATGCACATCTCGATATTGTCTTTCAATGTTCTACCATCTTGTCCTATTGCGACTCGTACACTTGATGCACGTCGCTTCAATTGTTCGATTGTTCAATGTTCTATCTTAGTGTTCGACACATACTTAGGCACATACTCGCCGAGCCACGCTCGCTACTCGATAACATGCATACCATAACATATTTTATTAGGCATGAAGGAATAGGGAGAGAGAGTCAAGAACCCGCCCACCTTAAGTCGATACGCCTTGCCGTTTCGCCGATTGAAGCGTCTCACTTCCATAACTCGATCGCATAGCTAACTTCCGGACTTAGCCATTCCTTTGAACTACTCGGTTGACTTGGCCTATCGCGCCTATGCCACAATCTGTTGCAAGGCCACGATTTGGTTTTGCGAACACTTCATTGCATAAGGCAAAATGCCGACCTCTTATCGTCCAGCGTAAAAGCATAGCCTGCACACCAGATCAACTAAAATCATCACTTTGCTCAATGGGACTTATCTTTGCATCGATTCGATTCATAGATTCCAACCGACTCAAAGCTTACCTTTGGCCAACGTAATACTTGCATCGATTTGCATCGATACCTCATCGGGTCAACACAACTCTTCGAGTCAACGACTCATCATAATGTACCGATGCGGAGCGGGGCATTACATAATATACCACTCAAAATCAGGTTCGTCCTCGAACCGAAACCAACACTTAATCCAAGTGCCTCGCATAGATCGCTTCACGATCTCGTGCTACTATCGTTGAATCATACAACTTAGTTTGGATCATACACATATTTTAGGCGTCCCACCAATATATGCATTTCAGCCAAGCTCAGTTGTAGGATATCGGGACAACTAACAAGCTCAACTTAAATCCTCAAGCATCATCCCGTAACATGCGATCATCTTCCAACATCTTGCACATAACTTAATTCAACCATAACTTCGATCTCGTAAGTTTCTCGTCGGCCACCTAACACTCGTATCACATCACTCATTTCGCATCCGATCACAACAATTCTCCGCAATGCCTACTCGTCCAACCGTTTCCTATCTCTCGCATAACTCAAGTCTTTCATCCAATCATTCATAACATTTAGCCTTAACGACATGGACTACGTCCACATGTCTCAAATTCCTTTGCCTACAATCCGTACTAAGTCTCGCACACAACTATCTCAACACGATCCACGTTCTCGAACTACCCGTGCATCGAGTCTGGGGCTACCCCCACTAGGCAACTTATCCAGACATCATGCTCGCACTCTCCTGACACAAGAGGTCAACTTGAGTCTACGATGCTCAAAGGCAACAATTTTCCCGACCCAAGGTCTCTTACGATATGTCCATCTCCTATTCTCGACCGAGTACGAATCCTTTATTCAAACTTTGATTCAATCCCGACTAGTTCGTTTCGTAACATAGATCGCACGCCCAACACATACATAGCCTAACCGTTACTCATATCGATCTACGACACAACTCTTAGGCTCGTTCTACTATTCGTTGCTCTCGCGCATTGCAGAACCCTTGCAATCGCCTTACCGCATCACTACGCTAAGTACGTTCCTCAACGTCTATTCGATCCAACATAACTTTCCTTGACCATATCGATTCAAGTACTCGCTAACTTTCGAGACACGATACTCACTCGCTTAGACTTATCCTCAACATGCACTACCTCATTCCTTATCCTTCTTACACGACTTCTTTAGGGTCATCCTATGGGACTTCAATATTCACTTGATTTGGCGGTCAAGTCTTCTAGGGTCATCTGCCCAAAAACTACGCTCGATAATTGAAGATCATCAACGAGGGACAGTTACAACGAACCATGCTATATCCTATCGCGAAGACAAATCAATTCCCGACAATTCCTATGCAACTTACCCAATCCGACATACTTTACCAATCCGTGATTTATCTATCCCTGCGCAACTGATGCGCCGTTACTACTCGAGTTACTTAGGCACTACCGCCGACTATCGTACAATCCTCAATTTCGCCTTCGCATCAAACCACAAGTCCATATCAATTTGCCACGCCTCGTAAGTTTGATCATCTCCACTGGATGAATCACCATACCAGTGCTCACGCAGAATGATTGTCCTAATTTGACGTGACGCATGTGCGAGGCTGGTGTTGCGCTCGCTCAAGACAAGAATGTCGACATAGTGGTGATCCACGAAGCAATCCAAACACTTTCGATTTCATCCGACCAACATCCATTCACTCTCAAATTCTTCGAAGCGTTCCTACTGTTATCATCTAAACTGCCTTCGACTTAACTTGTATCTTATTCGTCCAACAACAATGCTCAACATAATTTTTGTTCATTCGATCAGAGTATCCCCGAGTTATTGCATATCGTCTTTGATACGCCTCAATACCATCGTCGATATGCATAACTTGAACATCTTCTTTTCTCATAAGCTCCAATTCGTTGCAATCACTGTCATCATCCGAACTCGTATACGAATCAAGTCTCACACTTATCAAGATTCGTTTAATTGTAACTACGTAACATCGTTGCGACACAATTTCAAATTCACATATCCATTCTCATATCCCTAACTCGTACTTCCAAATCGTGCTACCGACTTATCTCACTAATTCGAATTCGTCCGAATGATTCCTTCGTACTTACTCAACACGTTCTGAAGAAGTCGTCGTACTAACTCAACATAAGTTCGACCGGGTCGACTATTTCCTCCACGTAATATTCCTTTGCTATGCTCAGCCTATCGTTCGACTTACACTTAGCGAATCCTCGTCCGACGTATCATCCGTAGGTATGACTTCGCACATAATCGTTCAACTCAATTCATCGAAGCATACTAGCATCGACTTCTCTCAAGTCATTCCCACTCAAGTCTCGGTATTACTCCGTCCGTTGCGGACAAACCTATCGTAACAACATAATCGTCTCACGAAGTCTATCGCAAGTCACCAACCGGCTTAACATAGATATCGCTAAGTGGTATTCCATATACCACTTAGGATCGAGCCTATCGTTATCGATACAATACTTCACCACGCTTGCTCGCATAGTTGGTATTGCATATACCACTCGAAATCGAGTTATTACTCGACATCACACTTCGCATAGGTCCGACTTCTATCTCAACTTAACCGTCCCGTATGGCGATCCTTCCGATCCCAGCTCTAACGTTAGCTCAAGTTTGACACACATTCCGTCTAACCGTATCATAGCGATCATATTGATCACGCCCGCAACATTCGCTTATTCAAAGCTCAACGCGACATACGGCCAACATAAACGTTCGCCTACTCAACTCAACTTAGCGACCATCTCGACTCATTCAAATTGCATCCACGATCTTCCAATCTCGCTCGTTGCAACTCGTGCAACAACTCATTCTCGATACATAAGGTCTTTACTCAATCTCGTGCAACATATCGCTATCCATCCGTATAGCCATACAACGCACATCATACCGTATCGACTCGTTGCACCGATGCAACGAACGATTCACGACTTGCTGCACTCCGTGTAACCCACAACACATAACCATTCGCATAACAACATAATACGCATCACCTCGCGTATCGACCCGTTGCACTTCGTGCAACCAACATCACATATCTCTCGCACTTCGTGCGACCAACAACACATAGCTCCTCGTACTTCGTGCGACCGACAACACATAACTCCTCGCACTTCGTACGACCGACCACACATATCATTGTACTTCATGCAACCAACATCACCATATTCGTTGCACTTCGTGCGACCAGTATTCCATAACTCGTTGCACTTTGTGCAGCCAACACTCTCCGACGGCACCCGGAGATAACGTGATAGTCACGACATACTTGTGGCAGACGTACGCACTTAATATAGACTTATTGTATGAAACATCCAATGTAGCGTCGAGCAGATCCATGAGCCATACGATTGCGGAAATAAGTTAGAGTCAACTGAATTCGATATCGAAGCATCTGAGGGTCAAAGAGATTCATGTACGGTCCAAAGGATGGAACCGCTCTGATACCAACTTGTCACGCCCCGATCCGAAAAATCGCTCGTCCTCGCTAGATTTAACCCGAATCATCGTCCTCGCTGTCACGCCCTGATCCCGGAGGATCGAAAACTAGCCACTGGGCGTGATGCCGTACAGGTCTAGATTGTACTTGTACAAGGCAAAACCATTACAGTTCCTGGTAATTCTCAGAAAACATCGATAAGGCAGCAAAACCAAGCAGATAAATTGAAGTCACACAATTTATGAAGAAATATATCTCTTTATTGATATTCAAAATGGACTACAAGACTTGCAGCGGAATACAGAGTTTACAACTGTTTACCAGGCTCTTAAATAGCCAACTGAATGTATACACTTGCCCTTTTAGGCTTCAATGAATATATCGACTTCTTTACAATGACTTGCCAATATGGCTACAATCTCACTGGTACAACTGAGTTCCACTGTTCCATACATTATGTCCTGTATAGCAGAAGACATCGTCTTGAAAGAAGAGCTTCTGCACACCCATCCGATTCATCGATGCCAAGCACTGATTTACAGGATTTCCCCCAAGCAAACACCTGTAATATTGCCCACAACGTGGGTCAGTACATCATCAATGTACTGGCGAGCGGTGCTGGCCCAACTCACCTAAGAAGACAACACTAAGTAATCAAGTTACAGAACATTATTAACAGTGGTCTTTCTCGTTGCCTTAGGGTCAATTTCATGTTATAGCCGACAAGAAGTAAAGCATGCAAATCTCATAGCCAACATAATTTAAAGCATGCAGTTATCACCCTTTGGTGATTCTTACCCACGGTCGTATAGCCATCCCTGTACATTTATAATACTTACCATGCCTGCACAAGACATTGTTAGAGACAATATCATGATTCAATATGAATATCACCGTTCAGGTGATTCTTACCAACAGCCGACATCCTTCCCTGTATTTGAGTAATAACTTACTCTGCCTGCATAAGACATCATTAGCACCTGACCTATCTATATGAAGGTCACTGGCGACACGCCATCTTCGATCATCTTCTGGTGAACGGCTAACTCCAAATGGGGTGCGAATCCATGGGAGGTTTCCGAAACATCGTGCTACTACTTCAGCACCATGGGATTTCAGCATCCTTTCAGTGGACGGTAGCAAGCCCCCACTGCAAGTCCTGCAATCCCGATGTCAGTACATCGACACCATCCTTGTTTCCCCTAGGACGAACCGGGTTCCATGGCCTAGGAATACCATTCGAGGAACGAAACCTTGTCGACAAGTTGTCCATGACCATGCAACTATATGCAACTTATCTAAGAAGAAAACATATAATGCATGATAAGGAAAACTAAGCAAAACCATCATTCTCATTCATCTTGCCATCTAGCCATCTTGCCTTGAGCCAATGCTCACATTATCATCTGTCCATCCAGGGTCTTAGTGAAACCAACATTCTACATCGGCACAGGATAATAGAATGTTGTTTTCCAATCTCTTTTGCCATATCTTTCCAACCAACTCAATGTACTTACCGCCCAATCTTGGGACTTAGCATCTGTTTAGCATACATTCATTCGAATGCAAATTAAGCATACTCACTGCCCAGTTCTTGGGTCTTAACATCTGTTTTGCCATCTATTCATTGAGCCAAAGCTCGATATACTCACTGCCCAAGTATTTGGGACTTTGCCTTCACCTGTCATGTAATTCATCGCAACAGCGTACAAGCATACAATTCATTTAGCCACAACAGTTTACATTCATGTGATTATTATCTTTCATTATCTTTCCAAATTCCATGCAAGGTGTTATTGAGCAATTCAACAAGAAACATAGCATACTATCCTTATTTTAAGCGTGAAGCTAAAGGATCTTTGAAGGGTTCAATACTACTCACATTCATAGGACGATTTTCGCCATGATCGCATAGCCTTCCAAGCGATCCTTCGCATAATCCCAAGTCCAATAAGGCTTCATCGAACCAACCATCCATCATAAGGCATCTTGCGGGTCGGGGCACTACAATATATACCACCCAGAAAAAGTTTCGTCCTCGAAACTTAAAACAAAACTCATCCTCAAAACTTCAACCGACTTTTCATGAAACTTCTTAACGATCAACTTGCACCATTTAATATTTCTCCGCAATCTCTCGATTAATTCAAGTAATACACCGTCTCGACATAGCATCTCAATTGATTCAAAATAGTTTACCATCTTTGATCTTTCCTCCGACACTCGTGCAAATCTTTTAGCACATGATAATCTTCCCCGTGGCTTCGTTTGAATTCAGCATACCACTTAGTTGGAGTCATGCACATATTTTAGGCATCCGCGAAATACATACACTTCAGCCAAGTTTAGCGATAGAGAAAACGAACAGGCTACGGTATAACTTCTCTTCCGAACATCAATAATTCTTCTTGAGCATCTCGTATAATCCCACTTTATTTATTCAATATCCAAACCAACTAATAACACAATAGATGTTACCAATTTCAACTCGAGAAATTTTCTACAATCGATCCCAACATTTTCCAAAGTATTCAGACTTAGATGTATCAAGTATTCCTTTCAAGTTCATTGTCATCCATGCCACCAAAGTTGATAACTCCTATTGCCACCTTTCATTTTAATACCCCAATTCTCATTGATTAAATCTTGTACTCATCATCGTTCGCATCCATACACTTTGTTTGCAACTTGTAAATTTCTCGATCATGATTCATCCATCAAATTGTACCATCATCCCACTCTAGTAACATTTCTCATTGTACTCAAATATTTCTTCGTATTGATCAAGCCAACATATTATCCTCTCGCATAGGCAACTATCATATTCCAGCAACATTAATTCTGAGGGTCATTCATATTCACATTCGCCGATCTTGGCTACATGCACTGTCCAATTCCGTCATTACACTTATCCTCAATCTTGATCCGGTCAATGAAATTATTCCAACTATCTCAAAGCACTACCAACAATTTTCGCAGCTCAATATCAATCAACCAATCCAACCAGTTCTAACAATTTCCAATATTTCAACCAAGGCAACTCAATTTCCGAAACCAACATGATCCGTCATTCCATCCAACATTATAACATCAAAATTTCCCAATTATCCATTCCATCCCGAAACCTACCTTCCAACACATCTTACTCATTCCGACTAAACTCACGCAACATTAATATGGACATCCTATGGTTTTCCAACAGTCAACTTAGCATACAATCAAGACTCTACGGTCAGCTAATCTAAGCTAAACCAGACATTCAGCTAACCCATATGAGATGAGTAGCTATCAGGGACATATTTATATCTTATCTTAGAGGCAACCAATTCTCATCATAGGGGTAACTCTATGGTCTGACCAACTTAGGGACATGGGACACCACCCCAATCTTATGAACTTATTCCCAACACGGACAACTGAAGAACATAGCCAACCAAATCTGAAACTTAAGCAACCAACAAACATTCTAGGCAACCAACTGACACTCTAGGCAACCAACCGACAATCTAGGCAACTAGCCAACAATCTAGGCAACCAACCGACAATCTAGGCAACCAACCAACATTCTAGGGTCAAGTCTTTCTACCCGTACTCATACCCGGATCATACCCAACGAAGTCTCATTCTAGACTTACCCGCAACCGATAAAGTCTATCCGACAATTCTATCCAACAATTCTATGGGTCAATCTCGAAGCTATCATATAAAACTCCTCAATAGAATATTCAACTTTCAATTTCCATTTGCATAGACATATCATCACTTGTTCAATTCGACTTGCATCCTCATATCGTACTCATATGTCTATTCAATCGGGTCAACTATTCTGAATCATCATCCGACATTGTTATCTCAATACTTTATCACTTATGATCTCTTTCCTACGGTCTCTTCGCGACATATTCGTTTCCCACATTTTTAGATCATCGATACGGTCTGTACTCTCTTATCCAACAAAATAAGGCAACTATACAATCATATTTCTTCCGATGCATCATTTATAAATTTTCTAGCACCAATACGGTCATCTCTTAGCAATTCACGTTAACCACCAATATTAGTTTTGCATCACCTCCTTGTGATCCCATAAGAAGATTTACTATTCATGCACCGATCCAAATCTCTATAGCACCGATCATCTAGCATTCGTATATCGGTCATCTTAGTGGACATAACATAACTCATTAGCTAAGTCATAATCCAATAATTCTATATTCTACCAAACTTGCTATTTATGCGACAACAACATCCACCAACAGGGTCTATTACATATCGCTGCACCTCGATACTTATTTGTATTCCAGCTATTCGACTCTCATAAGGGACATCTACCCTTTCATGCATCAAGAGACAAGTACCCATTCTCTATGCCTCAAAATAGCCAAGGGTCATAACTTTGTTAATTCGGGATACATCAATTTCTCTCAAGCCCAACTGCACCATGTGCTAAGATCATCTATTCCTCAATCCCATTCTCAATCTTTTTCGATCGTCGGTGCAACTCTCTGCATCTTTTAAATCATTCGCAACATCCCGTTAAGCGTCTAACATCACCATCAATTATGTCGATATCCAACATGCAATTTTCTTATACTCAATTCCAACATCATTCAATATTCGGTCCATAGTTATTCCCGCAAAATCATTCGATAGCAACACCACACTATCGTTACCAAGTCTACCATCCTTTTACCCAACTGATCCAAGTCCTTGCCTGAATCTGAAATTTGTTTCCTTCCCAACCAAGGCATCATTACATATTCTCAATTTTCTTATTACCCAACTTAATGCTAACCGACAAGGTCTAGCGATGGTTCATCTGAACACATCAAAATCTCACAATGGGTCATCCAACTTAACAATCAGGGGACACACCTAGCCGACATGTATCAATCGTAAGCTCAACTACGATTCGATACCACCCAATACCTTATAGGTAAACCAAACACAAAATCATAAACACATCAAGGGTCAAGGGACATCTTATCACGACGAGGGTATATGCAATATACCACTCAGAGCTCGAGCCATTCCGACACAATATTCCCTCGCATCAAACCATCATCCAACATGGACAATCCATCCCACAGTGGTTATGCTGACCACAAATATCGACTCAAAATTCTGTCGATTCCTATTCACTGAAATCCATGCACATTCTGTTCCAACATACTAAGCCATCACCCACGGTCGATTGCTGCATAACAATCGACTCAAAGAATCCCATACACACGACATCCAGCATACATCACAAACTTATTATAGCATCGCATCATTGTTAATCTTTTTGGTATCTTTTAAAAATTTAATAAAGCACACATATCACAGCCCACATATTTAGACTTATTGTATGGAACACCTAGTGAGAGGTTAGAATGATCAACGAACTTTCAGTCAAGGGAACAACTTAGAATAGTTTGGAAGCAACACAGAACAATCGCAGAAGCACTATAAATCATCATAAAGGCAACTTTGATTTCATCGCAAAAGCAACTTTGAGTATTCGCGGAAGCAACTTTGATTCACCGCGGAAGCAACTTTGAATAATCGCGGAAGCAATCTTTGAATCATCGCGGAAGCAGCTTAGAATCATCTTAGTAGCAACATTGATTCGAAACAAATCGAATAGGAATCCAAGGACGTAAAGCCGTGCTCTGATACCATTATGTCACGCCCCGATCCCGGAGGATCGAAAACTAGCCACTGGGCGTGATGCCGTACAAGTCTAGATTGTACTTGTACAAGGCAAAACCATTACAGTTCCTGGTAATTCTCAGAAAACATCGATAAGGCAGCGAAACCAAGCAGATAAATTGAAGTCACACAATTAATGAAGAAATGTATCTCTTTATTGATATTCTAAATGGACTACAAGACTTGCAGCGGAATACAGAGTTTACAACTGTTTACCAGGCTCTTAAATAGCCAACTGAATGTATACACTTGCCCTTTTAGGCTTCAATGAATATATCGACTTCTTTACAATGACTTGCCAATATGGCTACAATCTCACTGGTACAACTGAGTTCCACTGTTCCATACATTATGTCCCGTATAGCAGAAGACATCGTCTTGAAAGAAGAGCTTCTGCACACCCATCCGATTCATCGATGCCAAGCACTGATTCACAGGATTTCCCCCAAGCAAACACCTATAATATTGCCCACAACGTGGGTCAGTACATCATCAATGTACTGGCGAGCGGTGCTGGCCCAACTCACCTAAGAAGACAACACTAAGTAATCATGTTACAGAACATTATTAACAGTGGTCTTTCTCGTTGCCTTAGGGTCAATTTCATGTTATAGCCGACAAGAAGTAAAGCATACAAATCTCATAGCCAACATAATTTAAAGCATGCAGTTATCACCCTTTGGTGATTCTTACCCACGGTCGTGTAGCCATCCCTTTACATTTATAATACTTACCCTGCCTGCACAAGACATTGTTAGAGACAATATCATGATTCAATATGAATATCACCGTTCAGGTGATTCTTACCAACAGCCGACATCCTTCCCTGTATTTGAGTAATAACTTACTCTGCCTGCATAAGACATCATTAGCACCTGACCTATCTATATGAAGGTCACTGGCGACACGCCATCTTCGATCATCTTCTGGTGAACGGCTAACTCCAAATGGGGTGCGAATCCATGGGAGGTTTCTGAAACACCGTGCTACTACTTCAGCACCATGGGATTTCAGCGTCCTTTCAGTGGGCGGTAGCAAGCCCCCACTGCAAGTCCTGCAATCCCGATGTCAGTACATCGACACCATCCTTGTTTCCCCTAGGACGAACCGGGTTTCATGGCCCAGGAATACCGTTCGAGGAACGAAACCTTGTCGACAAGTTGTCCATGACCATGCAACTATATGCAACTTATCTAAGAAGAAAACATATAATGCATGATAAGGAAAACTAAGAAAAACTATCATTCTCATCCATCTTGCCATCTAGCCATCTTGCCTTGAGCCAATGCTCACATTATCATCTGCCCCTCCAGGGTCTTAGTGAAACCAACATTCTATATCGGCACAGGATAATAGAATGTTGTTTTCCAATCTCTTTTGCCATATCTTTCCAACCAACTCAATGTACTTACCGCCCAATCTTGGGACTTAGCATCTGTTTAGCATACATTCATTCGAATGCAAATTAAGCATACTCACTGCCCAGTTCTTGGGTCTTAACATCTGTTTTGCCATCTATTCATTGAGCCAAAGCTCGATATACTCACTGCCCAAGTATTTGGGACTTTGCCTTCACCTGTCATGTAATTCATCACAACAGCGTACAAGCATACAATTCATCTAGCCACAACAGTTTACATTCATGTGATTATTATCTTTCATTATCTTTCCAAATTCCATGCAAGGTGTTATTGAGCAATTCAACAAGAAACATAGCATACTATCCTTATTTTAAGCGTGAAGCTAAAGGATCTTTGAAGGGTTCAACACTACTCACATTCATAGGACAATTTCTGCCACGATCGCATAGCCTTCCAAGCGATCCTTCGCATAATCCCAAGTCCAATAAGGCTTCATCGAACCAACCATCCATCATAAGGCATCTTGCGGGTCGGGGCACTACACTCGCTGGGGCGTGATGCCGCACGAGCCTGGAGTTGCGCTCGTGCAAGGCAAGATAACAGGTTCACATAGAACTATCTCAAATCGATAACATAAGCAGCGGAAGGAAACAAGTAAAACATAAGAATCTCTTTTATTAATATTGAACTGAAGGTTACAAAGGCTCTGAATAGCCCAACATAAAATGCCAATTGGCTACAACGCTCATGATCTCTCTAGCTCACAAAGGATTATATTGTTCCATACATTATGCCTCTTTATAGCCACCAAGTAGTCTTCGGCCGAACATCTCCATGTCTCAAGTCCGAACGCCTATGCGGAAGCTCCTCTTGAACGCCAAGGACTCCATGCCTCGGCACGTCCAAGCCAAGCTCCGCCCCGAGCCGATCATAACCTGAACCTGCACATAAACTAGTGGGGGTTTAGTACTTTCGTCCTCGCTTCGTACTGATCAAGACCCGCTCGCACCCAAACCAAACACTAAATCATTTAGTGAAACATGCATCTTAATTGGTGATCTTTCTATTTAGCCTTAGGATCAGTTTCATAGCCATACTCAACATAGCAACTCATATGATTGTGTCCCATATCGTATTCCTGCAGCAGATACAGTTAGACATATCTGAAACATAAACATAGTGTTCGTGCCCATCTCCGTCCCATTTTCCTTAGCCTGCAGTGGTTAGAACTTAACATAAGCAAACATACGATTCGTATCAACCGACCAATCATAAACGTAAACGTATGCATAATGGGTGGCAGGCCCTACGCCTGCACCCAGCTCTCATCTCAGCCCACCGGCCCTAACTATATGAAGGTCACGGTATTTCGCACCGTAATGGACTTGGCATCTCATATGTGTAAGCCTACAATCGCTTCGATACGGATTGCTAGCCCAGTATCCGAAAGATCCCAAACTTACGGATATCATAGCTTATCACAGCACTGGACGGTCGCAATTCGTCCGAATGTTGTGCACCATAAATACCACACATAATTCCCTCCTAGACCGAACGGTCCCGGCGCCCCGGCGTAATCGTTCGAGGGAAGCCGCACCCGTGCACGGGCAATTCGAGTCCATTGACCATACAATACGTTCCATATCATACAATCCATAGCATACCAACCGATCTCGTATTCCATAAACGTAGTCTCGCACATAAACGGTTTCCCGTGCCATAAACAATTTCCTGTGCCATAAACATAATCCACCATTCGCATGGGGAGCTCCGTCGACGTTATGCCCCAATACATCCATATCGATGCACGACGCCCAACGGCTTAGTCGTCTCATACTCGTATTCACGCATCCCGTACATAATGTTACTCGCATAGCCTACCTCCGTATTTACTTAGTCATTTCGTAGCTTAAGTGCACAAAGGCACGCTCAGCACCATATTCAATGTTCTACGCCTAGAGTTTAATATTCTCTGAGCCGTGCACCTGATGCACATCTCGATATTGTTTTTCAATGTTCTACCATCCTGTCCTATTGCGACTCGTACACTTGATGCACGTCGCTTCAATTGTTCGATTGTTCAATGTTCTATCTTAGTGTTCGACACATACTTAGGCACATACTCGCCGAGCCACGCTCGCTACTCGATAACATATTACGCATACCATAACATATTTTATTAGGCGTGAAGGAATAGGGAGAGAGAGTCAAGAACCTGCCCACCTTAAGTCGATACGCCTTGCCGTTTTGCCGATTGAAGCGTCTCGCTTCCATAACTCGATCGCATAGCTAACTCCCGGACTTAGCCATTCCTTTGAACTACTCGGTTGACTTGGCCTATCGCGCCTATGCCACAATCTGTTGCAAGGCCATGATTTGGTTTTGCGGATACTTTATTGCATAAGGCAAAATGCCGACCTCTTATCGTCCAGCGTAAAAGCATAGCCTGCACACCAGATCAACTAAAATCATCACTTTGCTCAATGGAACTTATCTTTGCATCGATTCGATTCATAGATTCCAACTGACTCAAAGCTTACCTTTGGCCACGTAACACTTGCATCGATTTGCATCGATACCTCATCGGGTCAACGCAACTCTTCGAGTCAACGACTCATCATAATGCACCGATGCGGAGCGGGGCATTACACTTACAAAAGTCCAAACTACTTCCTAACTGTCTGACTTTTCAAAAAGCCCAAAACCAGTTTGCAAAAACCCTGACAGAACTCCAACAGAACTCAAGGAGAATTCGGCCAGAGTTCGGCCAGAATTCGGCCAGAGTTCGGCCATAGTTCGGTTAGTGAACGTTGCTTTTTGAACTTGGTCTTCCTGCAGTTACGGATCCCACCGAGTTTTTCTCATAGAGTTCTGCCCGAATTCGGCCCGAATTCTGTCAGAATTCTGTCTTTGGAAAACCTATAAATAGAGAAGGATTTCGATCATTTCAATTCACCCATTCACTCATTCACTTTCATATCTCTTCTCTATAAGCCTACTACTTCTTCCAAAGTATTCTGAGCTATTCATTTTCAAATCCCAAGCCAGTTACAATCCTCTAGTCGATTTGCCAGTGCGGTACGGTCTAGAAGTTTTAGAGTGGTTGTAATCGGAGGCTTGATTGAAGGTACACACTTCACAATTGAAGTTGGTCGAGTACTTCGGATCAAAGCTCGCGTTGTAGAAGTTGCAAGAACTTTGGATGAAAACTTGTGGTGATTTTCTATAGTGGATTCAACTGGAAGCCAGAGTTCTTCCGACTGGACTAGTCCTCAACAGAGGAAAACCAGTATACATCCTTGTGTTTGCGTTTTCTCTCTACTCTCTACTTTTCATTTACATATCGGTGATATATTATCTGTGATCTTGTTACTAACATTTTTTTAAATAGCTAATTTCTGCTGCCTACTCTATTCACCCCCCTCTAGAGTATTGCGCTTTACAACTCGTTCCTACAATCGGTCCTACAATTGGTATCAGAGCGGGTTATACAGGTAAAGCGAGGTAACATTGCTATTATATTCTTATTTATAACTACTGTTACATAAGATCACTATATCACATATGGCAAGTATGTACTTCACAACTGAAGAGCAATCCTCAAACAGACTCCACTATTTGATGGAACAAACTATAGCTATTGGAAGACATGGATGAGCTTCTACTTGAAGTCTCTAGATTTTGACTTATGGTCAATTGTTGTCATCGGCTACAAAAAGCCTACTATCACTTCTATTCTTACATCCTCTATAATCAATAAGCCTTATTATAGTTACACGGATGAAGAGAAGAAGTTAGCTAGCCTTGATGCAAAAGCTATGCATATGTTTTATTGTGCTGTAGACACAAATGTATTCAATTTTATTTCTACTTGCACAACATCTCATAAAATTTGGAAAGTTCTTGAAGCTACTTATGAGTGCAGGTATGAAAGCAAAGCTAGCAATTCCAGAGAGAAGGATAGTCTTCATAATGATGCAAATATGTACATGACGAAATTGGGATTTAAAGTACAGCATAATCCCTTATACGAAGAAGAGCTTGTATGTGACAGTTACAAGAAGATAGACCACATCCAAGAAGATTGTACTACTACAAGAAAGGAGAGTCACTACGAACAATCAAATGAAGGAAGATCATCGGGCATATGGTGTGAAAGCGAAGCAAGAGAGTCTGAAAAAGAAGAAGAAGAAGAAGAAGAAGAAGAAGAAGAAGAAGAAGAAGAAGAAGAAAAACCTCATCAAGCTGCAAATTTATGCACAATGGCATTATCTAACGAGGTACAAAATAATTCTTTTTCTGAAGAGAGTGAATTTTCTTATGATAATTTATCTGATGCTTTCAGTGATCTATTAGAAGAACACAAGAAAGTATTAGATAAATATAAGCAGGCTAGAAAGGATATTCTATCCTATGTGAGATTAAAAAGCTTACTTGCTTATTGAATGATGCTAGAGATACTTCTACTTCTGATAATTTTATTGAGATATCCACACTTGAGTTTAGATTGCATGAGGCGCTTGAATGCATTGAGAAAAGTACTCAAGAAAATGCTAATCTTAAGGAGGAATTAGAATCAGAAAAGAAGAAGTATTCTATTGCTTCAAGTAGAATTGATGCTCTTCCTGCTAAGTATGATGAGATATGTGCTAACTCTAAAAAGTTAGAGATTAGACTGGAAAAATAGGTAATACAACCTACAACTCAGTCTAACACAAGACACTTAGCACATCACAAAGTCACACACGTCAGATCTTTTAGAAAGGAAGCAAGCAAAGCTAAAGCTTCACATAACCATGCTTTCTATTACAAGTATCCACGCACATCATATCACACTACTGCACATTCTTATACTGCTGTACATAGTACTAATGTTAATTCTTTCTGTCATTATTGTGGTTTGAATGGACATATTTCTAATTATTGTCAGATTAGAAAACTAGTTGATATGAACTTGTGCAAATGGGTTCCCAAAGCTAACAAATGTGGATCCAAGTATTGGATACCAAAGTCTTCACCTAATATTACAGGTGAAGCTTCTCATATCAAATAGAACCATGGAACATGTTGGTGATTGCAAAGCTACAAATGTCATCTTCCATGCAATTGCACCAACAGAAGTGTGGTCACTAGAACCACTTCGGTAACATGCTTTCTAAATAGTTCTTAATATCTAGCATGTTCTTATTGATTTCTTACTATTAGCTTTCATTGATATCTTTTAAAGTGTTTATTATTTGAATCAATGTGAGATATAATCCTAGCTTGACTAGTTGTTTAGCTTAAATGATTAGTTCACACTATATAGTATTTTATTTTCTACTAGTGTGACACATTTGTTTATGTATGCTCTTTACTCTTAATCTTTATTCTTGAAGCATGCATAGGAGCTTGATTTTATTTTGGTGAATATATTTTTGACTCTTCGTCTTTAATATTTTTAATGGTCACTTCTTGTTGATTTGTCTTTAACATATCGTATTTACTTTGATCAGTATTTTATGAGTATGTATGTTTAGCATAAGTCTGCTATTTACTTGAAAAGTATATACATATAATTTTATTTTAACCTTGTGCTGGCATAATATATTCACTATTGATTCTCAAATTTTATTGTGATTAACTTCTTATGAATCAATTACATCTTTGTCTGATAAAGTTTATTTATGCATGTTTTTGATCTTGTGATATTTTTTATGCTTATTAAGGATACATGAATAATTCATTTTCATTTATATATTGCTGATATGTCTCTTATATTTTTGTATAAATATCTTTATGGGGATATATGAGTTAAGTACAAGTTCTATATTATTTTTAAAAAGTTTTTAAACTTGTGCTTATCTCATACTTTAGCTATTGATTACTTTAAAAAAAAAATCATTAGCTTCTTCCTCAAAGCCTTTTTTAATGATGTTTTTCTTGGCTTTTTGGTTGATATTTTAGATACATGACTCTTATTGAAATATTTTTTTCAATATCTTGATCTTGATAAACCATTGTTTGGGTATTTACTTCTCTTATATTTAGGGATTCTGGATTACGATGTTCGATGATACTGCATATATTCCTTTGAATCTAAGTTCTTAAGAGTAGAAATCATTTTGGGAACAAGCTGAAAGGGTCCTTCTGTCATACAGGTGTAAATAGCCTGAAGCGACACGGTGCACTAGTCTTCGGACTACCGCTAGCTGGGAACCGGCCCCTACAGCTAACCCGAAGTGATCAATACTTTATAGACTTAAGATTTATTAAGGTCTACTTGCAACTATTATCTAGTTCTGGATCCAAGGTGCAGTCAAATCTCCTAGGTTCCAGAATACATCAACGTATCTCGGTCTTATATTTTGATTTACTAATGTTTTTATATTTTATTGTTACCCAATAATTTTGTAGCACATATGGATAAATGTAAATTGATACATCTTATGTCGTATGCTACATTGTTCTAAGATTTTTTTTAAGTCCATAGAATATAATTGATTTCATATTGCACTAATTCTTTTTAAATCCTCGGTTATTAAAGAAGAGATTTGTTTTGGGTATAAGCCTACAAAAGGTCTGTCTGTCACCACGACTACGGTCGAAGCGAAGCGGTACTTATGTGTTCCCCGATGAACCTCCGTTAGCTGGGACAGTACCTCTACAGCTAACCCAAGATTGATCGACGTTTTTTAAACTAAAGATTTATTGAGATCTAGTTGCAATTATTATCTGATGGATTTTGAATTTTAGATTTGATGAATAATATTATTTAATGATTTATTTTCACAAAAGGTAGCATATGTTGATCTATCTTGTCGATTGTGAGATTCTATAGCATAGATCAATTTATGTCATCTTTTGACTTATATGATTATTCATCATGCTAATTTGAAATATCTTTTAATTATTTTATTTTTTAAATGTTCATTTAATGGATATTTCTTCTTTTGTCTAAAGATGATTATTTTTCTATGGTATTGTGATTTCGTCTTTAGCTTGCGTAATATTCATGATTTTTGAGCTTTATATTATTATCTTCTTATTCAAGTTACTTACTGTCTACAACAGTAACTCTTTGCGAAGGAGAAGTCAAGTAAATTGAATCTCTCTCTCAAAGCGTTTCTTTTCTTTTAACCTCACGGTTGTCAGGTGGACACCATGCTAAGGGTTTAAAAGGGAAGAAATAAACTTTGATAAGAAGACCTAATATTTTTGAATTAGTTTCCTACTTCCGAAAATATGTCTCTGAATTTGATTAAAATTTTGTCAATATTATTATTTTTGGATATAGCCATGTAAAGGTGGAGCAGTTAATTGTTTCAAATCAATTATCCCCTTGACATGCCATATATCTAGAATACATTTTACTTTGGACATTTATCAGGTTATGTTTATTTGTTCAAATGGATTTATTTATGATTTATGGATTCTTTTATTCGAATTGCCAGCTTTCAGTCTAAGGACTAAAAGGACGCATTCGAACACTTACTAAGACAGTTTTTCATAATATATTTCATATTTTTGAAAAGTCTTTTTGATTTATTGAATCTGTCCGGTACTCAAATTTTATTATTAAAGACAGTTTTCAAAATCTTTTAATGTCTTAAAATATTACTTTTATATATATATAAATATATATATATATATATATATATATATATATATATATATATATATTGAAGAAATATGTTGTTTGTTCATCTTTAAGCGTTTATTTATTGGATTTTTTTTGCCTAAAGATGATATTTATTTGTTTTTGGAACTTTATATACATTTGATCAAAGGAAAAAAAGATCCATATCTTGGATATCCCTTAGATCTTGTGATTATTTATTTTATCTAATTTTATGCATATTATTTTTGAACTATATACGCATATTTTAAAGGGGAGCAAATTCATTGTTTCAATTCCTTTATGCCCTTAATATGTGGTATAACTAGTTCATCATGGATATATACTCCTAACATATCTTGTTGAGTTGTTCATGATATTTGGATTTGTATTGAGTTTATGAGAGAATATATGATTTTAATATTTATTTTTTAATTATCTCATTTTTTGTTTCTAAAAGTTATCCTGCCAAAAGTAATTTAATTTATTGATAATCCTTTTGAGTTTAAACTGATTTGACATTTTTGGATTGAGGTTTTATCTCAAAGTTCATGATTATCTATATTTAGACTGATCATAGTTTGCGGGGGAGCATTCAAGTCGACTGGATTTCTCCTTCTCAAGTATTTTGTCTTCATTACCTTCATGTTTATCTGATAGATATATATCATGCTAAGGTACTTGAATTCAAATGCATGAACTTTGGTATAGATTTTGCATAGATTCTAGTATACTTATTTTGATCTCTTTTCAATGATTATACTCTTTATGGAATTGATTCACTAATTTGTATGGGCAAATTATGAATCATAATTTTTTTGTGATCATTGTTAAAAGTCTCATTATATTTTTATTTTTTATAAATACTAGATCTGCAAAAATTTTATTCCTCATGATTTATTTATGACCAATGATTGATTCCTACTATATTGATAGATTTTTTGGTCAAATGACATTCAAAACATATTTCTTTTTTGGATTTCTAGTTGGTAAACCATGTATTGCTTGATTTCAATGTTCTTTGTTTTAGTTCAACCAACCATTGTTGACAAGTTTTTCTACTTTAGTTATGTAATTTTCTGAACTTGTCGTTACAATGTTCTCCTAATCCTTGATCATGATTATTTATGCTTTCCTCCTTTACTTATGTTTGAGTTCTTTTTAGCTCTAATTACAGGGGAACTTATTTTTGATCATGTCAAAGGGGGAGAAATAAGTTTAAGGGAGAAATAAGTTTACGTTAGCGCACAATATTCTAGTATTATGTGTTTATTAGTGATACATGCATCTATTGTATATATATTAAACTTAAAGGATTTGCCATAATCAAAAAGGGGGAGATTGTTAGCCCAATGATTATATCATATTTTTGAATATGGCTAATTAATTAAGTTTAACATATCGACGTCACTACTATTCATGTAATCATTATCATGTTGCTACTTAAACTTAGCATTGTCCTAATATTAGCATTGCTCTAAATGTTCTATATCATATTGCTATGCTTGTATCATGTTGTTTTGTTTGCCTAACATGTATTTGTAGACATGATGTAAGCATGATCAAACATGATCAAACCAGGACATATGCAATAGGACAAAGACGGCGTTATACAAGAAGATTTCTCTGAACCGCCTAACGACCTATCCGGGGCCTCGCATCGGGGGTTCTGCTGCCCGGTCAGCGGACAGGGTCGAGGGGGCAGCGCCCTCCGTCAGGGGTTCGGGGGCGAAGCCCCCGAAAGGTATTCAGATTTCCAGATCTGTTTATCTTTGGACGACCGCCGTCAGTGAAAAAGGCGTCTTCATGTTTGCTCAAATATCTGAAGAAAGGCGTCATCAAAGGGCTCTTGGTTTTCCTATTCTATCAATGTATTTTTCATATTTATTGAGTCTAGGAATACGATGTATACTGCATCATACTGGCAAATAGGCTACCCAAGAAACGTTTTCAAAATACCCTTTCTTTTTGAAAACTAGCCCACTTACAAAAGCCCAAACTACTTCCTAACTGCCTGACTTTTCAAAAAGCCCAAAACCAGTTTGCAAAAACCCTGACAGAACTCCAACAGAACTCAAGGAGAATTCGGCCAGAGTTCGGCCAGAATTCGGCCAGAGTTCGGTTAGTGAACGTTGCTTTTTGAACTTGGTCTTCCTGCAGTTACGAATCCCACCGAGTTTTTCTCATAGAGTTCTGCCCGAATTCGGCCCGAATTCTTTCAGAATTCTGCTTTTGGAAAAACTATAAATAGAGAAGGTTTTCGATCATTTCAATTCACCCATTCACTCATTCACTTTCATATCTCTTCTCTATAAGCCTACTACTTCTTCCAAAGTATTCTGAGCTATTCATTTTCAAATCCCAAGCCAGTTACAATCCTCTAGTCGATTTGCCAGTGCGGTACGGGCTAGAAGTTTCAGAGTGGTTGTAATCGGAGGCTTGATTGAAGGTACACACTTCACAATTGAAGTTGGTCGAGTACTTTGGATCAAAGCTCACGTTATAGAAGTTGCAAGAACTTCGGATGAAAACTTGTGGTGATTTTCCATAGTGGATTCAACTGGAAGCTAGAGTTCTTCCGACTGGACTAGTCCTCAACAGAGGAAAACCAGTATACATCCTTGTGTTTGCGTTTGCTCTCTACTCTCTACTTTTCATTTACATATCTGTGATATATTATCTGTGATCTTGTTACTAATATTTTTTAAATAGCTCACTACCAAAATATATCGTTTTAGCGACGCCTAAAAACGTCGCTAAAACAACAAAATACGTCGCTAAATATAATTACCGACGTATTTACCGACGTTTAGGCCTTGTCGCTTTTTTCTTAGTCGCTGATCTTTTAAACGTCGCCGAACGTCGCAAGTACCGACAATCAGCGACGTATTGATACGTCGGTATTTTACCGACGTCTTCTGTCGTTTCGTCGGTACAGTAGCGACGTGGCTAAAGTCGCTACACGTCGGTCTCCGTCCTGGGATTATTACCGACGTTTTACCGACGGTTTTCGACGTATAAGTATCTCCGACGTATCATGACGTCGGTAAACGTCGGTACTCTTGATCATTTTCTTTGCAGCTTTTCTGTCGGTAAACGTCGCAAAGTACGTCGCAAGACGTCAATAATCGTCGGTAAACGTCGGTAGCCTGGATATTTTTTGCAGCTTTACCGTCGGTAAACGTCACAAAGTTGCGTCGGTAGACGCCGGTAATCGTCGGTAAACGTCGATAAATTTGCAAAAAAAATAAAAAAAATAAAACACAGAATGTCCTTTTCTCCCTGCAGTTTAAAAAAATAACCATAAACACAGAATGTCCTTCAGGCAGAGTATCATATACATTAGCAGCTATTCAAAAAGCTGCAGTGAATCCATAAATGGAAGAACTCCATTCTGCTCTAATCATAAACTGTAATGTATCATATCTAGCATGCTTCAACATCCCAAAATATGCAAGAACATACCCACAGAGAACCGACAAATATCTAAGTCACAAACGTATGATGATACAACCAAATAACCAAAGTCTACACACAACCAACAAATAGAATAGGATCCAACAAATAGCTAGGATCCAAACATCCAAGTCTAAACAACCAACAAATATCCAAGTCACAAACATACGATGATACAAACACAAACAAACAGTCACAAATGATCAAACAAACACAAACAAATAGTCCTAACTAGGACTACTACTGATCTGGTGCAGGAGGGGCACCGCCCTGACGAAGGCGTAAAAACTCCTCATACTCCGCAAGTGAAATCGATACAGATGGAGCGCCAGTCGGTGGAGTCGGTGTCGAAGAAGAAGGCGGTAGAGGCGGCGGAGTCGACGACGATGAAGGCGCACCCAGAGTACCAGCATGCTCCAACGCTGTAAGTCGCTGGTTGTATGAATCCATGATAGATAACATTCTACCACTGCTCTGGACCATCGAATCCTGCGCCAATCTCACCCTCTCGGCCATGGTCACCTGTCCTGTCTGCAACTCCGTCACCGTGCGCTCTAACCCTCCAACGGCGCGCTCTGTCCTCTCAGTCGTCTCCCTGAGGTCCATAATGCCGCGGTCGAGCGCATCCAATCGTGCTAGCAGCGCAGGATCGTCCGTAGGATGCTGAGACTGCTGCTCAATTTATAGGTACAGGCTAGAGCACTGTCAGCCATAGATGATGTTCTGATTTTCAAAAAATCATACGTCGGTGACACTTCAATTGAAAGCGATGAATCATGCTAGGTATCGTGAAGTATACCAATTCTTAACGTCGGTGACACTTCAATTGAAGTCGATGAATCATACGTCGGTGACACTTCAATTGAAACCAGAACTTACAAGTCTTAGTCTTGGGTTCTTAGTGACCATCTTTCTAGAGTTGTTACTTGGTCAAGAGGATCTTATTTTAATTATCCTATTTTTTGATGGGCTCATCTTTGGACTAATAGGATATGTTCCCAAATGTTGATCCTCAAAATCATGCTAGGTATCGTGAAGTATACCAATTCTTAACGTTGTTGTTATTATTATTATTATTATTATTATTATTATTATTATTATTCACATACGCACCGACACTCTAAACAGTTACTAACACTCCGACCTGAAAACTACCCTAGTGGTGATCACCAAGTATGTTTTATTTTCTTGTAGTGGTGTTTGTGCGTGTCGTGTGTTTCATGTCTGTGTGTGTGCATGTCGTGTATGTCGTATCGTGTCTGTGTCAGCACGTCAGGAGGAGGGAGTTAGGGTTAGGGTTTACCTGCGTTGGTCGGGGTCGGGTCGGGGTCGCCGGGGCTGGAGCAGCGGTGGATACGGGTTGGCGTCGGAGTCGGGTCGGTGTCGACGAGGATAATCAACGGTGGAGGGGGGACGCCGGAGAAACGGGGGTCGCCGCAGGGAAGGGGGTAGCCGGAGGGAGGGGTCGCCGGAGGGAGGGGGTCCCTGGAGAGGAGAGAAAAAGGGGGAGAGAAATTTGGGAAGCGGGAGATTAAAAATTTTAGGTGAAAGAAAATAAATGATCGATCGGGTGGAACCCTATATGAAACATTTTAGCGACGTCCACAAAGGACGTCACTAAACGTCGCTATTCAATAAAAAACTGGCGACGTCCCTAATGTGGAGTCGCAAAATGTCGCTGAGTTAAACAAAACAGCGACGTTTTGTGACTAGACCGCGACATCAGCTTTCCAAAGCATAATGTGTGGCGCTAACGGTCGCTAAACGTCGCTGATAGTGACGTTCAGCGACGTTTTTATAAAACGTCGCTAAATTCACAAATATTACCGACGTATATGACTTGCGTCGCTAAATTCGTCGCCAATACGACTTATTTGGTAGTGGCTAATTTTCGCTGCCTACTCTATTCACCCTCCTCTAGAGTATTGTGCTTTATAACTCGTTCCTACAATCGGTCCTACAGAAGAGGCTCGTCGAGATGGCCGGAGGGAAGGTTAGGATTTTCTTCTCTTTGTTTTCCAGGGGCGGTTGTTTGGGTGTCGGACGGTTGGTCGTGGTGGCGGTCGGTTGTGTTGCTGGTGGTGGTCCGGGTTGGCCTGGACGACGGGTTGCTGGGTGTTGTGTAGGATCGGGGGTGGTGGACGGGACTCGGTGGCTGGTAATGGGAGTTTCCGGTGGGTGGCGGCTGGAAATTGGGGGAGATGGTGGTAATGGTGGTGGGAGGATGGTGACGATGGCGATGGTGGCGGTATTGCGGGTTGTAGATGGTTGTGGTGGATGGTCGGTGTTGCGACAGTGGTGGTGTTGGCTGAGTGCGGCCTCGGGTGGTGGCAATGGCGGGGCGGCCAGCTTTGCTAGGGTTAGGATTGGGGCCGACGTTCGGGCTGTCGGACAGGGCCAAAGTGTATATGTACTAGAAATACATATAGTGGATGGCACGAGACATGGACACGATGCACGATGTTGTAGAGAAATAATTTTTGGAGGAATTTTTGAATGGTAGAA
This sequence comes from Iris pallida, assembly GCA_029216955.1. Classification (NCBI taxonomy): domain Eukaryota; kingdom Viridiplantae; phylum Streptophyta; class Magnoliopsida; order Asparagales; family Iridaceae; genus Iris; species Iris pallida. The sequence continues at coordinate 49,823 of JANAVB010043242.1, read as the reverse complement.
ATACATGGATGAGTACCTCTCCTTATATAGGAGGTGAGAATTTCCAGTTGGATAAGAATTAGGATATATTTAAACCACATTTAGATAATTCAATTTAAATCAATAAAATCAAATCCAAATTTAAATTAAATTTCAAATTTAAATTTAGATAATCTAAACTCAAATTAACTATAAATTCTACCTTTAAACTTTTTAAATTAAATCCATATAATCATATCGAGATTTTAAAATGGCCACAAAAATTTCCAAATATATTTTCCAAAAATAACAATAATAATAATTTCAAAAATAATAAATATTTTTAAATATCTTTTTGAATAATAAAATATTAATATCAATAAATTCAAAAATAGAATTATATATATGAATTCAAATTCATGTACTCTGTGCAAAGAATATTTGCATAAAAATAGTTTTCTAAATTACCACTAGTAAATAAGCTAGCTTTTTATAAATAGATATGTAATGCCTGTGGTTTGTATAACGTATTTCTGAAATACGTGTACGTATTTATTCTTGTATTGCATGATTTCTTGTTTAGTTTTTCTTCATGGCTTGGCTTGGCTTGGTTTATTCTTGGCCCGGGTTGGCTTGGTTCGGTTGGGATTATTTTGGTTCATCATGAACCCATGGATGAACCCCCTACCTACCACCACCTTTGATATTTATTGCCATTTCTTCTTTCTCTCTCTTCATTACTCATCTTCTTCTTCCTCATTTACTTCCCTACCTACCAGAGAGAGAAGAGAGAGGTCTAGGCAAGTGCAACTTGCTTCATGGAAGAACTCCAATTTTATTACTTCATTCTCTTCCTTACTACATTCTAAAGCACTTTTGTACTTGGCATTTTCACTTTCCATGGCTAGATTCTTGTAGATCTATATTTATTTTATTTTCGGATTTCTTGGGTTTTGATCTACTTAATCTTGTTATTTCTATGTTTTGATGGTTCCATGTTGTAGAGAATTTTGTTCTACCCTATTTTGACCTATAGAAGTTCAGATTTGGGCTCCGGATGAAAGTTTTATGAAGCTTGGAAGGCATGGGTTCCTAGTGTTCTTCTTCTCGAAATTTTGGAGAAGAAGAACAGTTCCCTGGCGCATGGCTGTACTTGACCGCATGAGTATTCATGCGGCAAATCGCCATCCGCCGCATGAGACCCTTGTACTTCTAAACCGCATAAAACTTAGTTCCAGCCGCATGAGGCTGAGTCTCCTACTCAGCCGCATGGGCTCATTTTTCCATCAGCCGCATGAGTCTACATGGACTTAGTCGCGGGGCTGGGAACAAACTCTTCTCGAGCCGCATATGCAACTGTCCCCTCCCAGCCGCATAAGCCATCACATTGACCCAGCCTCATGCGTCCTCACTTCTTCCGGGCCGCATGGGTTTTGCTATGTGAGCCGCATGGACTTGAGTTCGCCATCAGCCGTATGAAGACCCCTTTCTAATTCGAGCTGCATATGCGCTCACCTCCCTGAACCGCATAACTCAAGCACTTGCCAGTCGCATAGGCCCTGATCCCCGAGCCGCATGAGAACCCTAGACCCTGGCCGCATGGACTTCTGAGTCCGGGCCGCATGATCCCGATTAATTCCAGCCGCATGCGCCTTTGCATTTCCAGCCGCTGGCGCCCTTGTACTTCCAGCCGCATGCGCCCCCTCCTTTCCTGGCCGCATATGACTGAACCGCATGACTTTCTCATGGTCCTGTGTACTATTATTTATCATTATTTGCCCGTGTTTCGTAACTCCTTTATTAGATATTTTACGCCCATTTTATATCCTTACGCCTTTTTTTATGAACTTGAAAATCATGGATTTATTTAATATGTTTAATGATACCTGAGCATGACACGACAGTGACCCGTCGTGATGCACTCTTGACAAGTAAACCTGACATGACCTGATAGTGGCCCGTTGTGGCGCACTCCTGACTCGTACACTTGACATGATTACCTGACATGATACATCTTGATAAGCTGTTACGACGGCTACCTGACATGACATAACCTATATAATTACCTGGACACCGTGGGCGATTGTGCTTGTACAAATAAACCAGTCCTGTCTTGCATCATGTCTAGGAAGGGACTCCTGAATACCACGGTCAGGAGTACCTATTGAAATGGATTAAGGCTAATAACTAGCTTAATATATTAGCCATGAAGAGATTTCCCAGCTACAGGCAATCCCGTTACCTGGGCGCGCCTGGGATCTGTAGCCTGCCGTCGAGTAAGGCACATTTCCAGCACACTGTCATGTGTTGCACCCTTCAAGCTACTTTAGGGTACATGCATTTCCTGGACGATGTACCCACCTGAATTCAACCCTAATCTTTCGACCTGGATAACCTGGATGGTCTGCAGGGCTTGTGGCTGTGGAATAATCTCACTGCATCTTACTAGTAATTAGGCCTGTGATAACCCTAGTTAGTTAAAGTATCAAGCCGTAATTCTTGCTTGGCCGTGAAATGATTGGATGGAGTTTAACCAGTCTAGTCTTGTCCTGATCATGCTCCAGATTGCTATATGACCTAAATGCCTGTATTTATTTTACCGATAAATGGTGAGAATTCCAAGTTCTGTTCAGACGAAGGATTACAATCCCGGTCCTTGTTTGGTTTACGGGTTGTAACCTGGTTATCTGAATAGTTCCATGGTTATCTCGTCGTATATCATCCTGATGTATTTTCTTTATTTCCAGTTTTTACCTTATTTATACTCTTGTGATGATTGCTGGTTTTAGTTCCTAAGTGAAGCTTCCTTTGTGGCACTTGCTCTTTCTGGGATCTGACCCAGCTGGTTTTGTATGGCCAGATTTCGGAGCAGCTCCAGAGGATCTACCGACTTTCCAGCCAGATGGTGGCCAGTAGATGGAACCCTGGCAACGAGTGAATTTATTTTTGATCTTCCACTTATTGTAAAAATATTCTTTTGAGGCGTTTAGCCGACGAGCACCTGTTTAGCTCGATTGCACTTACTTATTGTCTGCCTACGGGCTGTAACATGATTAACAGGTCCTAGGGTTGATCATGTATGACTAAACTCTTAATAGTCCTCACATTTTGTAACGACTAGCTTCATGATCAGCTGAATATGTAATATTTGGGACGCCTTATTATTGTATATTTAATTATCATACATCTTGTAACTTTTACTTACTTGCTTGTGATTGAGACAATAGGCTTGTTCATAACCTTAAGAGACTGCTGGCTTGTAGATAAACCCTCATGTATCTAGACAGCCGTGACCGTATAGCGAGATGGAATCCATTTAAATATACGTAGCTGGCTATGTCTGCCCCCGCTCTCCAGTATTCTGGTTCTGGGGCGTGACAAGATAAAAGTAATAAGTTTTGGCCATCTTAATATTTTTCAAAACTTTAAGTAAATACAAATACAAATAATTATTATATATATTATTTTGAAACTATAACCGATAATAAAATCAAAAACCATTTTTCTAAAATATGTACCTCGCACATATTCGCACTCGACGAATAAATACGAAAAATGCAAATTCCCGCGCACGACGTACAATACAACTACGCGACGTACAAATACAAAATAAATAAAAATAAATACCAAATTTATATAAAAAATAGTAGAAATTTAGGGGTCTTACATCCTACCCTACATAGAAGAATTTCGTCCTCGAAATTAAGAATTCGCAGGGGGGTGAGAAGGCACAAAACAATTTACAATGGTCAACGAAAGATGCATTAGGAAATCTCGATTTCAATAACGGCAAGGGTAATCATGGGTTAACACAAGAAGGAAAATAAGTGAAGGTTAAAGTTAGAATATGCAATAAAGGTTAGAGAGAATGGATTTTAAATACCTAGAAGGTATGATTTGAGAGTAGGTTGAGGGTCATAGGTAATAGGGTAGCTAGAGGAATTTCTAGTACCACGCCTCCGTCCTTCTAAAATAGGTAGAGGCGAAAGCAATAAATGACGATTTTATCGAATACGAATACGTGATTCAAAGGCGACCGTATAATTTTAAAAGAATTTTCAAGGCAGTCGTGGATGGAATTCTAAGGAGAAAGTTCAACTACATCCCATCCACGTAGATTGATATATAAAAAAGGCGAACCAAAGTGCACTCGATTGATCAGACCATCATGCACCGGTTCTGATTAGACAATATGTTAATAAGTGTCCACTCTATAGCATATGCCTTGATCAAGCTCGATAAAGAATTAGCTTGCAAATACTAGGCTATATTAGCATCATTAGTCTAGATAGTAAAACATAGGCACGAGGGTAGATGAAATAAGAACCAATATGAATAGTCTAAGAGTCATGAGAATCTAATTGTTTATTCCTATACTATCATTCTACGGTTTTATTGACCAAGGCTTGGTTGACCAAATGGGTTAAACTCTTCTAGTCTCTATAGTCTAGATAATAATATTTGTATTCTCTTTAGCGGTCAAGGGTGTGTCAGGCCGTGGGGTATTTCACCCAACTTAAAAAAATTAAGCTAAGGGTGTTTGGGACATCTAACTAGTAGGGTCAATCTCTAGCAAGCACGAAGGAAAGATATGGATAATGATAGAAGGAATCAAGCATGATGCAATTCGAGGAGTCGAGCAAGAAGGCGGTCAAGTATGTGGATGAGATCCTAGACTCTAATCCTATACGCAGGCTTGCTTGGTACGGTAAAGTAACCAAACAATTTATCTTGACCTGCATGGGCCACCACAAAAACATGTAACACTCCAGTCCTAAAATACGTAGGACCAAGTACGCAGACATGCCAGCAGTATACATACAAAGTACATGGGCCTTGTATGTATACATAAGCTGTAAAATGCAGTAATCCGTAAAAAACTAAATCTCATCCACAATAAATAAAATAATAATATAAAAATTAACTTGAATATTGATGATACAATCGTTGGCCGGAGACAAAGTCCACTACCAACTATCTCAATGAAAGAAATATACAAGAATCGATCAATAAAATGGCAAGACGAACCAAGCGCAATCGTCTTCGAAGGAATAGCGATAATCACGACTACGGCTAGAACACCTGTAGTAGACATGAACACACACCTGGAGAATAACCAGGTCCTCAGACAGACGTAGCAAGATACAGGAAGAACAAGCTAATATGAACTGTCAGAATAATAAAATAATATATAAAAGACTATCCTAGACACAAATATGCAAAGGATTCTAACCGCCTAATGTGCAATTTAGAGGACAACTTTCATGTGCATGGGTGGGATTTTAGGCTATGTGTACGTAACTGGCATCCAGTCATCCGTATCCGTCCGTAACGTCCAAAACGTCAGAGGGCATCTGCAAATATATCGTCACAGTTTCATCCGGAGACTGTGGTTTACCTGTTTGGATTTCCATACGCAATAGCGAATGTCCTCCCCCAATATTTCTCACACTGTTCAAGTCATGTCCATGGCTCGTCCAGTTTTGTAACTGCTTGAGTCTCTAAAACCCTAGTCATAGCAGTTACGATCATCTATCCGTCACACGACTTTATAGAGGGCCAGTCCATAAGTCGTGCCCCTAGCAACATGTCTCCAACCGTGTAGTGTGTGTGTCATGTCCAAGGAAGATATAATGATATCCTCCAATAAAAAGGTAGTCCGCTAACACTAAGTTAACATGCATAAAATAAAGTAACGACTAATAAAGTCGCTTGCACCCAAGTGTGGCTTGGACGCGCAGTTTATAACAAAGGAAACTAACAATATGAAACAAAGTAAATAATACAGAAAATAAATGATATGACAGTAAATTAGCAAGGTATACTTGCTTGTTGTGACGCCTGGTGAGCTGCCTGGTGTGGTACAATAAAGGTGGCACAAGAACGGCTTCAGTGTTACAACTATGCAAGGGGCCTCCGATGGTGGCACGGACTGGTCCATCGGGTCCAGAATACTCAGTTTAGCTAGGGCAGATAGGAGGAAGTACAGAGTTGGCGATGGAATAGGAATAGGAGAATTTGTCATGGATGGGAGGATAATCGAAGAATTTGGATTAAATAATATATGATTTTTAGAAAATTATTTATAATGCTTGAATGCTATATTCTATTATCCCAAAATATAGTAAAATTATTTTAGGTCAAAAACTTAATTTACTTAGTAAATATTTTGTATACTACTTGAAAAAAATATTTGATAACTTAGAAATTCATTTTTTTATTAGTCACAATACTTTCTAGGAATTTATTGGATATATATATATATATATATATATATATATATATATATATGTGTGTGTGTGTGTGTGTGTGTGTGTGTGTGTGTATAAAATATATTGAGAGTCAATAACTAAATAAAGATACTAATTAATAATAATAATAATATAATATTCTTCAAAATATATACATGCTTACTGTTGAAAATACTTATAGTATATAATACTCACAACAGTACAATATACAAAAAAAATTTATTACAATACCCTATATATTAAATCATAACAATAGTACTAAAAGCATCAAAAGTCTTCAAATAAGACAAAAAAACAAATAAAGATAATAATAATAATAATAATAATAATAATAATAATATTAATAATAATAAAACAAAAGGTCAACAAACCTTCTCTCTTCCCAATAAATCGAGAATATAATTAGGGAAGGGGAAGGAGAGAGGCGAGCGGGGTTGTCGACCGGCGACGGAGGCGGGTTTTGAGGGGGAGAGGCGGCGGATGGTTTGTCGAGGCTGCAGGGGAGCGCGATCAGACGGCGGGGCGCGGAGGAGCGGACGGAAGGGAAGGGGGCTTGGCACGCGGCGGAGCTCGTCGGCCCAGGGAAGGCGAAGAGCGCGCGCAGCCGGCGGGTGCGCGGTTCGGCGAGGGAAGCGGAGCTTGGTGGGGCGGCACGCGCTCGGCGCTGGACGCGACGGCTAAGGCACGCCGGTCGGCGGAGAAGGCGCGGCTCGGGTCTGTGGGGTCGGTGCTCGGCTAAAGACGCCACACGGCGGGGAGTCACCGGGAGCAAGGCGGCGGACTCATGTGAGGCGCGGTCTCGGTGGCAGTGGCAGAAAGGATCCGGCGAGGAGGGGATGCGATGAAGGTCGGGAGGTCGCGAGGTCAGGGGTTTCACCGAAACTCGTGCGGCCACGGCGCACGACGAGAAAGAGGCTCGTCGAGATGGCCGGAGGGAAGGTTAGGATTTTCTTCTCTTTGTTTTCCGCGGGCGGTTGTTTTGGTGTCGGACGGTCGGTCGTGGTGGCGGTCGGTTGTGTTGCTGGTGGTGGTCCGGGTTGGCCTGGACGACGGGTTGCTGGGTGTTGTGTAGGATCGGGCGTGGTGGACGGGACTCGGTGGCTGTTGATGGGAGTTTCCGGTGGGTGGCGGCTGGAAATTGGTGGAGATGGTGGTAATGGTGGCGGAAGGATGGTGACGATGGCGATGGTGGCGGTATTGCGGGTTGTAGATGGTGGTGGTGGATGGTCGGTGTTGCGACAGTGGTGGTGTTGGCTGAGTGCGGCCTCGGGTGGTGGCAATGGCGGGGAGGCCAGCTTTGCTAGGGTTAGGATTGGGACCGACGTCCGGGCTGTCGGACAGGGCCAAAGTGTATATGTACTAGAAATACATATAGTGGATGGCACGAGACACAGACACGATGCACGATGTTGTGGAGAAATAATTTTTGGAGAAATTTGTGAATGGTAGAAATACATGGATGAGTACCTCTCCTTATATTCGAGGTGGAAATTCCCAGTTGGATAAGAATTAGGATATATTTAAACCACATTTAGATAATTCAATTTAAATCAATAAAATCAAATACAAATTTAAATTAAATTCCAAATTTAAATCTAGATAATCTAAACTCAAATTAACTATAAATTCTACCTTTAAACTTTGTAAATTAAATCCATATAATCAAATCGAGATTTTAAAATGGCCACAAAAATTTCCAAATATATTTTCCAAAAATATTAATAATAATAATTTTGAAAATAATAAATATTTTTAAATATCTTTTTGAATAATAAAATATTAATATTAATAAATTCAAAAATGGAATTATATATATGAATTCAAATTCATGTACTCCTGTGCAAGGAATATTTGCATAAAAATAGTTTTCTAAATTACCACTAGTAAATAAGCTAGCTTTTTATAAATAGATAAAAGTAATAAGTTTTGGCCATCTTGATATTTTTCACAACTTTAAGTAAATACAAATACAAATAATTATTATATATATTATTTTGAAACTATAACCGATAATAAAATCAAAAACCATTTTTCTAAAATATATACCTCGCACATATTCGCACTCGACGAGTAAATACGAAAAATGCAAATTCCCGCGCACGACGTACAATGCAACTACGCGACGTACAAATATAAAATAAATAAAATAAATACCAAATTTATATAAAAAAAATAGTAGAAATTTAGGGGTTTACAGGTCGTTTGCGAACAAGTGGTGTGAGATGGATGGAGTGTAACGACTAATACGTACCCCGTTATAGAGATTATCTCTTTCATATTGATAGAAGAGACGCGATAGGACTTCAGTGCAAAGAATGAAGATAAATGGCGATAGTGGGCAACTCTGACACACTCTCCTTCCCGGTCTGAACCATCCTTCTGGTTTTTGACGCACTCTCCTTCCCGGTCTGAACCATCCTTCTGGTTTTCCATTGATGAGTATGGAGAACGAAGAAGTAGTGATGCACTCTATTATCAAAGTTGTTAGTATGCCCATGAATACCACAGCTGTTGAGAACTTCTTTAATAAAGGGCCATGATAATCTATCATAAGCCTGGCCAGGTCAATCTTGTGCGCAAACGAGTGCTTCTTCTTGGAGGAGATTTTCATATGATGGAGGATCTCCTGAGCTATAATAATGTTATCCACACTCTAACGGCCCGGAACAAAAGCATTTTGAGTATCCGACATCCTTGGACCAATTTTTTAAAAGAGGTTGTAAATGAATATTTTTATAAAAATCAGTGTCTAAAAGGATTGAACTTGGACCACTTGGACTAATCTAGTGGTTGAACCACTGGTTGAACCAATTGCTTAAGTCGGTTTGGCTCGATCCAGTGCCTTGATCGTGCCTTGATCGGATCGATTTCTGGTGTGATTTTTAAAATACTAGGCTATACACATTTTGCTAGTATAGTTATAAAAATAAACAACATTTATATTTTATTTTGTTTATTTTAAACAACATTTATACTGTCCGAGCTCTCTAGCCTAGTGGTATTAGAGCGGACACCCGGAGGGACCGGCAAGGTTCGAGTCCCCCAATTGTGTGTGTGCGTGAGATTTCAAAAAAAAAAAAAAAAAACAACATTTATACTTTAAAATACTAACATAATATAATAATAAAAATATAAATATAAATATAAATTACAAACGCGGAGCCAAAGTCTTTGACTGAAATTGTCACGAACAAGTCAAAAGTCTTCCCACCAATCCCACTCATTTTCTTGTACTACTTCTCCTAGTTTTTCCACACTATTCCATTCAAACCAATGGTCATGGCCATGGCCGGCCGCCTCCTCCCTCTCCTCTTCCTCTTCCTCTTCCTCTTCTTCAACTCAATCTCAAGCTTCCACGGAGTTGACGCCGATCCCTTTCTTGTCAACTTCCTAACGTTCGACAACTCCGTGCTGCCGAAACGAAACATACTCCTCGAGAACAGCAACAATGGCAGAAGTAGTGCTACTTCTTCGCCGATGCCGACGTCTACTCCCCATCGACGTGACAACCGCAGCTACCGCGCCGGGAACTGGGTATTCGGGTTTGTTGCGGGCACCGCGGTCGGGGTCGCAACCAGCCTACTCATGTCCGTCTTCTCCTGCATGCTGCTGAGCTGCGTCCGCGGGCGTTACAGGAGCTACGGCAGCTCCTCCATCTTCAGCCCCATCATCCAGAACGCCGACGATTTGAAGTTCCTCGAGAACGACGACGTGATCGCCTCGCTCGAGGTCATCGGCAGGGGCGGATGCGGAGAGGTGCGCAGAGCGCCCTTAGCTAGCGATCCCGGCAAACATATAGCAATCAAGAAAATCGTCAAGAGGAGCTTCGACGGCGCTGAGCCGATAGCGGCAGACGAGAGCGTCCCACTCGACAAGTGGATGCGGCAGATAAGGTCAGAGATTCTGACGGTCGGCCGCATCCGGCACCGCAACCTCCTGCCACTGCTGGCCCACGTCACGCGTCCCGACTGCCACTTCCTCGTCTACGAGTTCATGAAGAACGGGAGCCTCCACGACGTGATCAAGAAGTCCTCCGAAGGTCGCCTCGATCTCGACTGGATAACCAGGCACAAGATCGCCACCGCTGTCGCTTCCGGTCTGGAGTACCTGCACATCCACCACAAGCCGCGCGTAATCCACCGGGACCTGAAGCCTGCGAACATTCTGCTGGACGACGGCATGGAAGCGAGGATCGCGGACTTTGGGATGGCCAAGGAGGTGCCGGACACGAACACGCACATGACCACGTCGAATGTGGCCGGCACCGTGGGCTACATCGCGCCCGAGTACCACCAGACGCTCAAGTTCACCACCAAGTGCGATGTGTACAGCTTCGGGGTGATCCTTGCGGTGCTGGTGACGGGCAGGTTCCCTTCGGACGAGTTCTTCTTTCAGGAGACGGACGAGATTAGCTTGGTCAGGTGGCTACGGGGTGTTACGAACTCTGCGGATCCACGCGTAGGGATCGACCACAGGCTGATTGGGAACGGGTACGAGGAGCAGATGATGTTGGTGCTGAAGATTGCTTGTTTTTGTACCATGGATGATCCCAAAGAGAGGCCTAGTAGCAAAGAAGTAAGAGTAATGTTGTCCCAAATTGTTCACTGACTTGATCATGTTTGAATCAGACATGAATGATATCTTGATAACTTATAGAGATCTTAAAATTCTGTCATGTTCAATTTTGTGACAACAAGAAGAAATTTAGGAAGACTTAATTTTTCTACTATCAGTCTAGCACTGGTATGAATAAGATACTACACCGATACATCCGACACGGATAGGTATTGAGCTTGGTATGTGCTAATGTATTTTGGAATGCCAGTGTCATGTTCGATATATTTTGGACACGGTGCGACGCAAGCATGAATCTGCTTTCAGCGATGTCCATGGTGATCTACAGTTTCAGATATTGTGACTGCTGACGTGTAGTGAAGATCAAGACACGGATCCTATTTGCTTGACCATATAGAAATTAAATGCTATCAAGTCGGCAAAGCAGCACGTCGTTGGAAAACAGACTAACTTGGTAGAGCTTCAACTGCTTTTGGACAACAACAGTTGATAACTGTACTGGCACAATGTTGTTGTTGAGTAGACACCACATCTGCAGCAGTTGTCTCCCTGCATTTTGAGTTTGTAACAAATTACATATTCTGTAAATCACAAGAGGGCAATTTGGCCTTTAAACCCGCTTCACGCACATAGGCAGATTCTGCGCATGGATTTGTTAGTAAGGCATTTCCTTTCTGACCTACTTCATGCACCTACTTCATGCGCATGAGAATCCTATGCATGTCGCTTGTGAAATACTTTGTTGATAGACCCACTTCATTCACATAGCTAGTCTCTGCGCGTGGGTCTATTTGTGCACCATGAATGGCGCATGCTGACTGTCTGCAGTGGCTTCCAGTCTGCCATCAGATTCACGCGTCAACTTGAACGACACATGTTCCTGAAGACGCGAAGATTGGGATGCCCTAAACTTCTTTGACTTAACATGCACTAGCGTATAATAAAGATAGTCTACGTCTTCTCCAACTCCAGAGCCTTAGCACATAGTTGTTAGCCCAATGATTATATCATGGCTTTGAATATGGTAAATCAATTAAGTTTAACATAATATCATCACTAATATTCATGTAATCACTATCATGTTGCTACTTAAACTTAGCATTGTCATAAATGTTCTATATCATATTGCTATGCTTGTATCATATTGTTTTGTTCGTCTAACATGTTTCTTATAGACATGCAGTAAGCATGATCAAGCTTTGTCAAACCAGAACATATGCAATGGACAAAAGACGGCGTCATACAAGAAGATTTTTCTGCATCGCCTAACGACCTATCCGGGACCTCGTATCGGGGGTTCCGCTGCCCGGTCAGCGGAAAGGTATTCAGATTTCCAGATCTGTTTATCTTTGGACGGCTGCCGTCAAGAAAAAATGCGTCTTCATGTTTGCTCAAATATCTGAAGAAATGCATCATCAAAGGGCTATTGGTTTTCCTATTTCATCAATGTATTTTTTATATTTATCGAGTCTAGGAATACGATGTAAACTGCATCGTACTGGCAAATAGGCTACCCAATAAACGTTTTCAAAATACCCTTTCATTTGTAAACAAGTCCACTTACAAAAGCCCAAACTACTTCCTAACTGCCTGACTTTTCAAAAATTCCAAAAACCAATTTGTAAAAATCCTGCCAGAACTCCAGGCGAATTCGGCCCGAGTTCGGCCCGAATTCGGCCAGAGTTCGGTTAGTGTCCGTTGGATTTTGAACTTGGTCTTCCCGCAGTTACGGATCTTGCCAAGATTTTCTCATAGAGTTCTGCCCGAATTCTGTCAGAATTCTGCCTTTGAAAAAACTATAAATAGAGAAGGATTTCGATCATTTCAATACACCAATTCACTTTCATATCTCTTCTCTATAAGCCTATTACTTCTTCCAAAGTGTTCTGAGCTATTCATTTTTAAATTCCAAGCCAGTTATAATCCTCTAGTCGATTTGCCAGTACGGTACGGTCTAGAAGTTTCAGAGTGGTTGTAATCAGATGCTTGATTGAAGAAAGACACTTCACAATTGAAGTTGGTCGAGTACTTCGGATCAAAGCTCGCGTTGTAGAAGTTGCAAGAACTTCGGATGAAAACTTGTGGTAATTTTCCATAGTGGATTCAACTGGAAGTTAGAGTTCTTCCGACTGGAGTAGTCCTCACAAGAGAAAAATCAGAATACATCCTTATGTTTGCGTTTGCTCTCTGCTCTCTACTTTTTATTTACATATCTGTGATATATATATATATATATAAAAAAAAAAAAAAAAAAAAAAAAAAAATATATATATATATATATATATATATATATATAATGTGATCTTGTTACTAACATTTTTAAATAGTTAATTTTTGCTGCCTACTCTATTCACCCCCCTCTAGAGTATTGCGTTTTACAACTCGTTCCTACAATCGGTCCTACAATTGGTATCAGAGCCAGTGTTTCATCTAGAGGTATTATATTCTGATCCCAATTGCTCCTACAAGTATCAGAGCGGGTTCTCTTTATATAGGTATTGTTATCATACCAATTGTTCCTACAATTGGTATCAGAGCAGGTGCTCCTTCAGAGATATTATTGCAGGTGCTCCTTATAGAGATATTATTGCTCATACCAATTGCTCCTTCAATTGGTATCCTAGCAAGGACTCTATTATTTGGCTTAACATCCTTGGAGCAGATCTTTATTATCAGAGCGGGTTATACAGGTAAAGCAAGGTAATATTGTTATTATATAACTGCTGTTACATAGATCACTATATCACATACGACAAGTATGTACTTCACAACTGAAGAGCAACCCACAAATAGACTCCCACTATTTGATGGAACAAACTATAGTTATTTGGAAGACACGAATGAGCTTCTACCTAAAGTCTCTAGATTTTGACTTATGGTCAATTATTGTAAATGGCTACAAAAAGTCTACTATCACTTCTATTCTTACATCCTCTATAATCAACAAGCCTTATTATAGTTACACAGGGGAAGAGAAGAAGTTAGCTAGCCTTGATGCAAAAGCTATGCATATATTTTATTGTGCTGTAGACATAAATATATTTAATCTTGTTAATACCTGCACAACATCTCATAAAATTTGAAAAGTTCTTGAAGCTACTTATGAGTGCAGGTATGAAATCAAAGCTAGCAACTCCAGAAAGAAGGATAGTCTTCTTAATGATGCAAATATGTACATGACAAAATTAGAATTTAAGATACAACACAATCCTTTATACGAAGAAGAGCTTGTATGTGACAACTGCAAGAAGATTGGCCACATCCAAGAAGATTGTACTACTGCTAGAAAGGAGAGTCACTACGAACGATCAAAAGAAGAAAGATCATCATCTCACAAGTATACTAGCACGAGCATATGGTGTGAAAGCGAAGCAAGTGATTCTGAAGAAGAAGAAGAAAAAGAAGAAGAAGAGAGACCTCATAAAGCTGCAAATTTATGCTCAATGGCATTATCTAACGAGGTACAGAATAATTTTCTTCTTGAAGAGAATAAATTTTCTTATGATGAGTTATCTGATGCTTTCAGTGATCTATTAGAAGAACACAAGAAAGTATTAGATAAGTATAAGCAAGCTAGAAAGGATATTCTATCCTATAAGCGTGAGAATGAGAAGCTTACTTGCTTATTGAATGATGCAAGAAATACTTCTACTTCTGATAATTCTACTGAGATTTTCACACTTGAGTTTAGATTTCATGAGGCACTTGATTGCATTGAGAAAAGCACTCAAGAAAATGCTAAACTTCAGGTGGAACTAGAATCAGAAAAGAAGAAGTATTCTATTGCTTCATGTAGAATTGATGCTCTTAATGCTAAATATGATGAGATCTGTGCTAACTCTAAAAAGTTAGAGATTAGACTGGAAAAGCAGGTAGTACAACCTATGACTCAGTCTAACACAAGACACGTGACACATCACAAAGTCACACACGTCAGATCATCTAGAAAGGAAGCAAGCAAAACTAAAGCTTCATATAACCATGCTTTCTATTACAAGTATCCACGCACATCATGTCATCCTACTGCACGTTCTCATACTGCTGCACAAAGCACTATTAATACTTTTTGTCATTATTGTGATTTAAATGGACACGTTTCTAATCGTTGTCAGATTAAAAAACTAGTTGATATAAACTTGTGCAAATGGGTTCCCAAAGCTAACAAATGTGGATCCAAGTATTGGATACCAAAGTCTTCACCTCATATTGCAGGTGAAACTTCTCATATCAAATAGAACCATGGAACATGTTGGTGATTGCAAAGCTACAAAGGTTATCTTCCATGCAATTGCACCAACAAAAGTGTGGTCACTAGAACCACTTCGGTAACATGCTTCATAAATAGTTTTTAATATCTAGCACGTTCTTACTGATGTCTTGCTATTAGCTTTCATTGATATCTTTTAAATTGTTTATTGTTTGAATCAACGTGAGACATAATCCTAGCATAACTAGCTGTTTAGCTTAAATGATTAGTTCACACTATATAGTATTTATTTTCTATTAGTATGACATATTTGTCTATGTATGCTCTTTACTTTTAATCTTTATTCTTAAAGCATGCATAGGAGCTTATTTTTTTGAGTTAATATGCTTTTGACTCTTCGTCTTTAATTTTTTTTTAATGGTTACTTCTTACCGATTTATCTTTAACATGTCACATTTACTTTGATCGGTATTTTGTAAGTATGAATGTTTAGCACGAGTCTTCTATTTACTTGAAAAGTATATACATATACTTTTATGTTAACCTTGTGCTTGTATAATATATTCACTATTGATTCTCAAATTTTATTGTGATTAACTTCTTATGAATCAATTACATCTTTGTCTGACAAAGCATATTTATGCATGTTTTTGATCTTGTGATATTTTCTTATGCTTATTAAGGATACATAATTCATTTTTATTTATATATTGCTCATATGTTTCTTATTTTTTTTTGTATAAATATCTTTATGGGAATATATGAGTTAAGTTGAAGTTCTATATTATTTTAAAAGTAGTTTCAAACTTGTGCTTATCTCATACTTTAGCTATTGATTACTTTGAACAAATTTATGTTGTTATCTTTATCAGCTTCTTCCTCAAAGCCTCTTTTTCTTGGCTTTTTGGTAGACATTCTGGATACATGATATTTTTAATATCTTGATCTTGATAAATCATTATTTGGGTATTTACTTCTTTTATATTTAGGAATTCTGGATTTCGATGTTGTTCGATGATACTGTATATATTCCTTTGAATCTAAGTTCTTAAGAGTAGAGGTCATTTTGGGAACAAGCCGAAAAGGCTCTTTTGTCATACAGGTGTAAATAACCTGAAGCGACACGATGTACTAGTCTTCAGACTACCGCTAGCTAGAAACCGGCCCCTACAGTTAACCCGAAGTGATCAATACTTTATAGACTCAAGATTTATTAAGGTCTAAATGCAACTATTATCTAGTTCTGGATCCAAGGTACTGAACCCAGTCCCCTAGGTTTCAGAATACATCAGCGTATCTAGATCCTAAATTTTGATTTACAAATGTTTTATATTTTATTGTTACCCAATGAGTTTGCAAACATATGGATAAATGTAGTTGATACATCTTATACCGTATGCTACGTTGTTCTAAGATTTTTAAGTCCATAGAATATAATTGATTTTATATTGCACTAATTCTTCTTAAATCCTCGGTTATTAAAGAAGAGATTTGTTTTGGGTACAAGCCTACAAAAGGTCTGTCTGTCGCCATGACTACGATCGAAGCGAAGTGGTACTTAAGTGTTCCCCGGTGAACCTCCGTTAGCTGGGACTATACCCCTACAGCTAACCCAAGATTGATCAATACTTTATAAACTAAAGATTTATTGAGATCTAATTGCAATTGTTATCTGATGGATTTTAAATTTTAGATTTGATGGATAATATTATTTAATGATTTAATTTTACAAAAGGTAACATATATTGATTTTTATAGGTTAATGTTTGTCATCTTTTGATATATTTATTTTTCTGTTACTCTATTCTATATTTAAACTTGATGATCTTTTGACTACTCATTGAATATTATGGTCTTGTGGTTTTATCTTTAGCTTGTGTAATATTCATGATTTTGAGCTTTATATTATTATCTTCTTATTCAAGTTACTTACTGTCTACAACAGTAACTCTTTGCAGGGGAGAAGTCATGCAAATTGAATCTCTCTCTCGAAGCATTTTTTTTAACCTCATGGTTGTCAGGTGGACACCGTGCTAAGGCTTAGGGAAGAAATAAACTTTGATAAGAAGACCTAATATTTTTGAATTAGTTTTCTACTTCTGAAAATATGTATCTAAATTCTTAAATTTTATCTATACTATTATTTTTGGATATAACCATGTAAATGTAGAGCAGTTAATTGTTTTAAGTCAATTATCCCCTTGACATGCCATATATCTAGAATACGTTTTTCTCTGGACATTTATCTAGTTATGTTTTCAAATGGATTTATTTATAATTTATGGATTCTTTTATTGAAATTGTTTCCGTGATTCGAATCGTCAGCTTTCAGTCTGAGGACTAAATGGATACATTCGAACATTTACTAAGACAGTTTTTCGTAATAAATTTCTCATTTTTGAAAAGTCTTTTTTATTTCTTTTTGATTTATTGAATCTGTCCGGTACTCAAACGTTATTATTAAAGACAGTTTTTAAAATCTTTTATTGTCTTAAAATATTTCTTTTATATATATATTGGAGATATATTTTGTTTGTTCATCTTTAAGCATTTATTCATTGGATATTTCTTTTATTTGCCTGAAGATGATATTTATTTTTGGAACATTATATGCATTTGATCAAAGGAAAGAAAGATCCATATCTTGGATATTTCTTAGATTTTGTTATTATTTATTTTATCTATTTTTGCATATATATTACTTCGGAACTAGACACGCATATTTTAAGGGGAGAAAATTAATTGTTTTAATTTTTTTATGCCCTTAATATGTGGTATACCTAGTTCATCATGGACATATATTTTTTTACTTAAAATATCTTGTTGAGTTATTCATGATATTTGGATTTGTATTAGATGAAAGAATATATGATTATTATTATTTATTTTTAATTCTCTCATTCGAGTTTCTAAAAGTTATCTTGCCAAATATATATTTGATTATTCCTTGAGTTTATATTAATTTTGGCATTTCTTATTGAGATTTTATCTCAAAGTTCATGATTATCTATATTTAGACTGATCATACTTTGCAGGGGAGCATTCAAGTCGACTGAATTTCTCTTTCTCTAGTATTTTGTCTTCATTACCTTCATGTTTATCTAATGGATATATATTATGCTATGGTAATTAAATTCAAATGCATGAACTTTGATATAGATTTTGAGTAGAATCTAGTATATTTATTTTGATTTATTTTTCAATGATTATACTCTTTATGGAATTGATTCACTAATGTGTATGGGCAAATTATGAATCATACTTTTTTTTGTGATCATTGTTAAAAGTCTCATTATTTTTTTATATATACTAGATTTGCAAATTTTTATTCCTCATGATTTATTTATAACCAATGATTGATTCCTACTATATTAATATATATTTTTTTTTTGTCTATTTCCAAACACAATATGATGAACAAAATGTGTTTTGAATGTCATTTTTGGATTTCTAGTTGGTAAACTATGTATTGCTTGATTTCAGTTTTCTTGATTAACGTTCAACCAACTATATTGTGGTTTGATAAGTTTTTATACTTTAGTTATGCAATTTTCTAAAAATTTGTCGTTACACTGTTCTCATAATCCTTGATCATGATTATTTTTGATTTTCTCATTTTCTTATGCTTGAGTTCATTTTAGCTCTCATTACGGAGGAACTTATTTTTGATCATGTTAAAGGGAGAAAAATAAGTTTAAGTTAGCACAAAATATTTTAGTATTATGTGTTTATTAGTGATACATGCATATATTGTATATATATTAAACTTAACCGATTTGCCATAATCAAAAAGGGGGAGATTGTTAGCCCAATGATTATATCATATTTTTTAATATGGCAAATCAATTAAGTTTAACATAATACCATCACTAATATTCATGTAATCACTATCATGTTGCTACCTAAACTTAGCATTGTCATAAATGTTCTATATCATATTGCTATGCTTGTATCATATTGTTTTGTTCGTCTAACATGTTTCTTATAGACATGCAGCAAGCATGATCAAGCTTTGTCAAACCAGAACATATGCAATGGACCAAAGACGGCGTCATACAAGAGGATTTTTCTAAACCGTCTAACGACCTATCCGGGGCCTTGCATCGGGGGTTTCGCTGCCCGGTCAGCGGACAGGGGTCGAGGGGGTAGCGCCTCCCGTGGGGGTTCGGGTGCGAAGCCCCCGAACGGTATTCAGATTTCCAGATCTGTTTATCTTGGACGACTGCCGTCAAGGAAAAAGACGTCTTCATGTTTTCTTAAATATCTGAAGAAAGGCGTCATCAAAGGGCTATTGGTTTTCCTATTTCATCAATGTATTTTTCATATTTATTGAGTCTAGGAATACGATGTAAACTGAATCGTACTGGCAAATAGGCTACCCAATAAACGTTTTCAAAATACCCTTTCATTTGAAAACAAGCCCACTTACAAAAGCCCGAACTACTTCCTAACTGCCTGACTTTTCAAAAATCCCAAAATCCAATTTGTAAAAATCCTGACAGAACTCCAGGCGAATTCGGCCCGAGTTCGGCCCGAATTAGGCCATAGTTCGGTTAGTTCCCGTTGGATTTTGAACTTGGTCTTCCCGCAGTTACGGATCTTGTCGAGATTTTCTCATAGAGTTCTGCCCGAATTCTGTCCAAATTTTGTCAGAATTCTACCTTTGAAAAAACTATAAATAGAGAAGGGTTTCGATTATTTCAATACACCAATTCACTTTCATATCTCTTCTCTATAAGCCTACTACTTCTTCCAAAGTGTTCTGAGCTATTCATTTTCAAATCCCAAGCCAGTTACAATTCTCTAGTCGATTTGCCAGTGCGGTACGGTCTAGAAGTTTCAGAGTGGTTGTAATCAGAGGCTTGATTGAAGAAAGATACTTCACAATTGAAGTTGGTCAAGTACTTCGGATCAAAGCTCGCGTTGTAGAAGTTGCAAGAACTTCGGATGAAAACTTGTGGTGATTTTTCATAGTGGATTCAACTGAAAGCTAGAGTTCTTCCGACTGGACTAATCCTCACAAGAGGAAAACCGGTATAATATATATATATATATATATATATATATATATATATGTGTGTGTGTGTGTGTGTGTGTGTGTGTGTGTGTGTGTGTGTATGATCTTGTTACTAACATTTTTAAATAGTTAATTTCCGCTGCCCACTCTATTCACCCCCTCTAGAGTATTGTGCTTTACAACTCGTTCCTACAATCGTTCCTACAATAGTAACATTGGGGAAGAAGATTTTGTTAAAAATAGAACCTTTCTCCACTTGCATGCATTTGGAGGTAGAGCTTGGTCCTGCATCAGTAGGTAGGGCATCCATAACCTAATTAGCTGGGCATGCTACAGGGTTGCCCTTCAGATGCCTAGGTTAAAAATAAGCACTCTTCTTCCCGTACTTGTTCTTCTTTTGCTCAAATGCACATAGAGTGAGAAGAGTACTTAGTATTTAGGTATCCAACATCGTAGTGTTTTCCTCCGTTGGAACCACAGTGCTAAGTACTCTTCTTACCGTGTATAGAATGCGGCTTTTTGGGGCTACCAGAGCATGTAAAGAAACATAGAGTTTGTTAGCATGTGCATGCAGAGAGTCATGCACAACCAGAGCCTTCACTAGGCTTTGGGTGTTAGAGCCTTCTTTGGGCTATATGCGACTAGATCTTCTCCTTGAAGACTTTTGGGTAGACGTTGTGGGCTTTTGGAAGCAAAGTCCTTCTAAACTAAGAAATGTGGATGAAAGTTGGGTAGGGCCAAGGGAACAACAAGTGCTTTCTAAAATATAAAAATACCTATCTGCAAGTGCTTTCAAATCAATGTCGTACCAACTATCAATTGATACATGCACCTGTGTTGCCACAAACGTCGATGATGGTGGAGACATCCAACTTTTCTTGGCTTCGATTTGGGCAGCTCTGGTGCAAAACTGACCCCCCAACTCAACTTGCAGGGGCATTCCAACCTCGTAGTCTATATCCTGATGCATAAGTTGGTGTAGCTGCCGATCCATATGAACTCAACATTCGGCCGATGGGCCGGACACCACTCTCCTCCTTGTCACCAAAATGAGCCCCAAAGGCAACCTCCACCTGCACCTCGATGTCGGCAATGCTACCCGGATCCAGCATTGGCTTCCTAGTATATGAGGGCTTATCTATTATCTTGTTTCACAGCTGATCAATGACATGGAACAAGATACAAGTCGTAAAATAAATTTGCCAACTAGTCACTCTGGAAACACTACAAGAAATAAATTCTATTTTTGAAATAGATATTTAATCAAATAAGTGGCAGGAAGAAAAACCAAAACAACACAAGATCACAGAGTAAGAAAAAGAGAAATGTATTCTAGTGTATACTGGGGTGCCATGTTGTGCCCACTACGTGTTGGGAGTGTCTGTTATCCCTAGTTAGATAACTGTTTAAACGGCCAAGATACGAACAGAAATCCACTAAGAGTAAGAAAAGGAAAAAAAATCAGATAAATAGACTTTCTCGATTAACTCTGAATATGAAAAAGATTACTGTTCGACGTAACAAAAGGTTGAACAAACTTTTTGCTTTATTGAACATATAAGGTATTTGTGTACAAAGAAGGAAGTCCTAAACAGGATATTCTAAGTACAAGGAGAAGAGGTTTCTGGAAAAGTGAGACGGTGGAGATCGAGCGCTGCAGTGGCTCCTTTACTCCTTTGACGATCTGATGAGGAATCAACCTTACTATGGCTCTCTGGTGCCTTTGATGGGACTCTGGGGTCACCGATCAAGAGGTTGTCTAGATAAGAAGATCCCTTGAAGATTGTTTGTTGGTTGGTTCTTTAGTTGGTAGGTAGATGAGGGTGGTCGACTCTTTGTAGATATAGATTGCTGCTCCTTTGAAGATTGTCGATTGTCAATTTTCCCTCTATCTTTTTTCTATTTTTTGTGGAAGAAGAACTCCTTCTATTTATAGAGAACCGAGCACATATGCGATGTGCATTAGGGTTCCTGAGATATAAAAGAATCTGTCGTCATTGCACGATGCAGACTTCTTCGGCGCTGACACGTGGTGGACGTCGAGATTCCCCTCAAACGGAATCTCTGGTGGTTAAAAACATAACCGGAGGAGGTGACACGTGGCGCGTGCCGATTTGCTTGCTCGGATACAGCCGAGTAAATCTTAGAATTTTATCCTAGATTTGGAGTCTAATTGATCATCGTCTAAGATTTAAATCAATCTGATATGATATCAATCATGATTTAATCCCAATCTTCTCTGCAAGAGGCGGTTTAAACAAACCAATTAGGGTGGACTCATGCTTCTTACGCGTCTGGTGAGGACTAAGTGCTGCTGTACTTCTGGGGCGACGAGTAGACCGTGCTTTTGGAGACGACGAAACCTTTGTGCTTTCAGGCTACGAGTGGACTTGGCTTCGAATGACGACGAGACTTCTGTGCGTATAGAGCAACTTATGAAGCTATGTTTCGGGCTACCAGAGTCACTGTGCTGTAGGCGACAAGTAGGCTTGTGCTTCAGGTTGACGAAATTACTGTGCTTTTGGAACGACATGTTGACTTGTATTGGTTGCGATGGGAGTTCCCAAGTCTCATGTAGAGAAGTGACTTAAGCTTCTGATCCGGAGTAGATGACTGCACCGTGGGAATGGAGATGGTGTAAGCATATCACCATCATGCGCCTCATGCAGACACAGGTAAGTAGCTGTGCCTCTGAACAGTGAAGGCGTTGGCTACAAAGGAAAGGGTATGACAGTACCCTTGCGTGTCCGAGATTAGCGCAGGCAGATAGCTGTGCCTCTGGAGTGAAGACACTGGCTTCTGGAATAAAAGAAGGGGAGGGAGCCCTACCACCATCTTGTTTCTGAGGTTGGCACAGGAAGGTGGCTGCGCATCTGGCTTAAAGGCTCTGGCTTCTTCAGTAAAGAGCGATAAATACCCGCTCTTTAAGGACTTCCCTCTTAATTGCCACCGTAATAGGGGGAATTCTAAGGGTCTAAGACCAACATTCAAAGTGCTGAGTCTTAGGTTTGTCCCATTAATACAGAAATTTTGACCGTCGGCCATGTGGTGTGCGCTCTAGGCCACTCTCGGTCCTATAAAAGGGGAAGTTCTCCTCTGAAGAGTCGCTGTCTACTTCTCGGCATCATTCACCACCATGCGAGATCTAAACTTAACTTCGAGCGAAAATCGGCCTTGTGTAAGTTTGTAGCTGGTTGAGGCTTCTCTCGTTTGTAGGAGCCACATTCTTATGGAGGAACTTTGTGTAGAAGGAGTCATCACTGCCCTTGAGAAGTATGCAAATGTCCTTCTTAGAGAGTTCAACTCTGAGCGACGTCTGAGGGATGTAGGAGATCCAAGCCACGGGTTCGAGATCGGTTCCTCACCCGATGAATAGCCGGCCGTGCTCTGCCTTGATCTTTGGGAGCAATGGGGCTTTGCCATGCTGGGTTGCTGATATGCTTCTGAGAGGCTGCACCCATAGGAATATCAGAACATGCTTCGGTCGAGGTCAATCCTCCAGTGTGTGTACCGAGAAGAAGGAAGGCTGCGCTTTGATGAAGATTGCATCCCTTGTAGATCCCTCTAGGCTTCTGTCGAATCTGTACTAGGTCCTTTGTAGAAGAACAAAATTAGTCCCTTATGTATGGTCCTGATATGTCTGTACTAGACTTTGGTAGACATGACAATGAAGGAACTTCTTTTAATATATTTTGTTTTGTCTTTTTAGCACTGAGCCTCAGTCTTTTGCATCTTCTGCGCTTTGGCGAAGGGATGTCTTCAGCTAAGAATTTACATGCTTCTACAATTACAACTTAAGATCTCCTCATATAACATCTTTAGAAGAACCCTAATTCTATTAAAGAAAAGTATTCAAAAATGAAGTAAACTAAACCAAAATCACAGATCAAATCATTCGAACGGAACCCTAATCCTATCTCAACCAATCGAACTTCAAGATCAGTAAAACCCTAAAATTAAGTTCTTAAAAATAGGATCAAGTAGGAGAAAGAATTTGCTACTGACCAATCCTCCGTGATTTAAGGTTGGAGTAAACGTAAAAGGGCTTGGAGGAGAGTCTGATGACGACGAAATACTTCGCTTGCACCTGGCTGTTGTTGTTGTTGTTGTTGCTGCGTCTTCACACTATTAAGAAGAAGAAGAACAACAAGGATAAAAAGAGAGAAAATAGGGCTTGTAAGGAAGGAAGAATGGTGATGGAGATGGCTATGAAATAGGAGGATGGTTGGTCCTCTCCCACCAGGAGGTCAGAGGGAGAGCAGAAGGAGTGGCAAGGAAGAGGGTTTTGTTAAGGGAGATGAGGGGGAGAAGGGAGAGGGGTCTCGTAGGCGGCCTCTGAGGAGGAAAAGGGTTTCTCGAGCGGAAGTCTCTAAGGAGGGGGGAGGGTTTTCTAACAGGATTTTTTAGATCGAGGGAAAGTTTGCTTGATTCCTTCTGTCAACCGTCAACAAATATAAAAATTTAAAAAAATTACTGTAATGGCAGCCGAAAAATTGTGCCAATTTTTTCGCAGATATATTAGTTGACGGTTAACACCAATCTGTCAATCAAAAATGGTGTTTCTTGGCGGATTCTCTAAAACTGTCAATTATTATGGTAAAAATTTACTAAATTGACATAAAATGTATGATTTCTTGACGTAAACCGTCAAGATTACCCCTTTCCTTGATGGTTTTTCACGAACGTCAAGAAATAAACCGTCAAGAAAAGCCATTTTTCTAGTAGTAAAAAAATGAGAAAAATGAGTTTAGTATCAAAGTAAAATAAAATACTTTAATACAACAATACGTGAAAACATAAAATTTGAAAATATTTAAAAGGAAATGAGGTTCTTCTTCGTCTTTTTTAAGCCTCCAACTACTGGACCATCATCTGGCGGTCAAAGTTAGCCTTTTGATTTGTAAGATCTTGAATTTTTTTTGAAAGAGATGCTTCACTTACCTTAATAATAAGTGTTGCTAGACTTCATAGCTTATGCATATATTGAATAGTTAATTGTTATTGCGAATTAAATTGATAAGTAATGTTATAAAACTTTTTCGTATGAAATATTATTTATCCAAAATGTTTATAATATAAAGGCTTAGATAATGTGATGGTTTAATTACTGTTGAGGTTGGAGATTTAAAACTTGCTGGAAACATACATCTTTGTAATCTACAGTATTATATAATGAAAAAAGTTCTAACTCATCGTAAATTTTTTCTTCCAAATATACCCTTATATATATGTTTACTAATTAAAATTATTTATTAAAGTTAACAAGGACAACTAAGTAATTACGAAAAGTGCTCTTTGGTCTTCCTAAATAATCTTGCATGTAGGTAAGAAATAATATGTATAATAATTTAATAATATTAATATTATAAATTTAGAATAATTAATGTAGTTGTCTTTTAGTCTTCCTAAGTAGTCCTAATAAATATTAGAATAACTACATCAACTTTCTTATAATAATGGGCTAATTAGCATTTACATGCTGGATTTTATACCAGCTTAGAGTTTAATCCTGGATTTTATACCAGCTTAGAGTTTAATCCTGACATGTCCAATTGAAAAATTTGAACACTATATATATATTTTTCCATTATACCCACATTAATTTCCAACATGTGTTGGTTGTTAGCATTGTACTCATGTTCAAGATATAATGGAAGAAAGAAAATAAATAATAAAAATTCATGGTCCAATATTTTTCATAACTACACAACGTTCTGAGAGTATGGATAACTTTTTCAGTCACTTTACTTCTAAAAAAATAATGGAATTTTATTTCCTATTTGAAAGGGTCATCTCATGACAAAGGGAGTTGGAGAAGGAGAAATACCATGCCATAATTCACAGAACACCAAGCATTATGTTTCGTACTTCTTCGAAATTCAAATTAGTAAAATATATGCTCATAGTATCTTTTATGATTTTCAAAAAGAGCTTTCTGAAAGCTTTTTGGTTTGCGGGACGAAAGAGATTATAACTCAAGGTGAAAATATGGTTTATGTTATTATGGAACGTGGAAAGAAATCAAGAGAAGTTATTTATAATCCGATTACAAAAATGCCATATAAAAAATATTATATAGAACTCAAGGTGAAAATATGGCTTATGTCTAGCATATAAAGAATTTTCGATCACAAACAAAGTGCCATCCTTTCAGGTTTATTTCATGTGACGCATGTCATCGATGTACTGAATCTTTACATAACTCAAAACGTAGGTAAAGAATTAGGCGTTAAGATTCTATCAAATTATTCTTGATGTCATCGACATACATAAAACATATTTTTGGCATCTTCATTACACTAACATTCTGATTTTGTACATAAAGCCAAAAATAAAAAATATTACATTTTGAAGTCTAACAGTCTTTCCCAACCATATTACTCCAAGTCCAACAATCTTACCCAACCATATTACATTTTCAAATATTACATTCCAAAATATAAAAAAAATATTAAAAGATTACTTAGCTAAATTAATGTTTAGATGATTCATACAAACAAATGTAAATGCTTCAACCAAACAAATCATAATCAAATTAAGTAAACTATATTCCAAGTCCAATAAATTTTATAATCCACGTTACAATAATCTACACAATCCACATTACTAGTTCAACATAGAACTTGCATAATTCACATTACAATAATCTACACAAATATCAGACCAACTTTAAATTCAAGACCATATTATAATTTTCCAAATAGAGTGCGAATCATGCACTCCAACGGTGCTTAGTACAACCAAAAAGTTTCAAAATATTCAGAACCATATCACCACCAAGACCAACAAATATTACAATTCAAGACCATATCACCGCTAAGACCAACAAATATTCAGAACACTACAAGAAAAATACCCTGTTATAATGCCTGAAAAGGAGCTATTACAACGGCTCATATATAAGCGTTACAGAATTTCAGCAACACTACATAATATGACGATTTTGAAGAGTTTTTGGCCTATTATAACGCTTTATCGTGCTAAATGTTATATATTGTTCATACATATGTAACATTGTTATAGGCAACCATTATAAAAAGTGGTAAAAAAATTAGAATCCTGCTCGAGCACCCGCTGAAACCCGGTCCCTAAATCAAAACCCTCCTTCCCTTCCCCCCTCTCTCTGTCCTATTTTCCTCCTCGTCTTATTTTCTTTCCCGATCCCTAAATCAAAAAAAATTAGAACCCTCCTTCCCTTCCCTCTCGCCCTCGAGAACCTTCTTCTCCTCATCATCTTCTTCTTCTCCGCCATAAAGAGGAAAACCTAATAAGAAGAAGGAGCAGTAATGGTGCCGACCGGACTCTATAGTCGTGCCCCCCCTTTTATACGCTTGTTTCCTCCCCGCCTCCAGAGCCTCATCGATTCGCACTCGGTAAGCCTAAATCCCCCCCCAAATTTGTAATCTCTACGCTGGTTTCATTCAAAAAAATAGAAATATTTAAGTGAATCGTACGATTTTCTCCTTATTTATCATTTTTCTATGAATTCAGCAATTTTTGCATCTTCTCCTTGATCGGTTCTTCTTTTGGGTGTTGATTTCGGTTGAATCAGGGTTTGGATGGCAATTTAGGGGAATATATGATTATTGTGTAAAATAGGTTAGGTTCATTATTCAATAGTAACCACTTGCAAGATTAGTGATATTAAGCAATTAAAGATAGAATATTTTTGTTGTTGTTTGTGTCATGATTGTGATCCCTAACATCCACAAAAGACTGAGCGGTGGGAATAAAACTGAGCGGTGGATTGAACTAAATGAAGGCATATTATAAGTTCATAGTCTGAGAATCTTCTTATTAGAGTTAATATAAGATAAGGACCTATTTGATTTGTGGGATATCTTGTCTTTTGAATTTTGGAACAATTTTTTAAAACTTTTTAGTCAGCGCAGTAAGTCTATGTTGCTAGCTCCTAGCTTTGAAGTAGCCCTCCATATTTATACTCGAGAAAGGTTATGGTATAAGGTGATGGATGAAATCTGCTTGGTGATAAGCGAATGAAACATATTGAGGCAAACACTGGTAGCTCTATCGATGCTATCTGGCCATTATACATTCTTCGATAAATCAACAGTGATTTGAAACATAATGGAACTGCCTTTATGTTACGTTGGGTTGTTTGGTGGCTTATCCTGTGTTATTTTGGTGGGTTATCCTTGTTTTAAAATTAGTTTGTCTTTATGCCACAATTCAGGTGAAGTAAAGAAGAGATGCTTATGGTACTGTATTTCCTTTCTTTTAGAACTATTGCTTGTCAAGTTGATGTATATCGTGTGCTTTACTGATTCTCTGCTATTATTTCAGGTCCTTGTTGGTAGAGCTACCCTTGGACGCATCATTAATGTCATTGGTGAACCAATCGATGAGAAGGGTGACATAAGTAAGTTTTTGTGGAGGATCCTTATTTTCATTAATAATTAGTTTTTAGTTCGTTATATTGGCATAATTACCTGATATAATTAATCCAGTTCCACTTATTATTGTATTTGAAGCATTCTTTCTTCATTAGTGGAGAAAGCAGCAGTAATATTATGTTCACTGCCCTCCTAAGGAGATTAGGGGTATAATGCTTGCAATTGGACTAGTCCCATATATCACTAGTTGTTTTCCCATCCCTGTGGGCGTAGTTATTGTCTGATTAAGCCTGTTGGTGTTGACAACTTAAAGAGAACTGGGTGCCATGTAGCATTCCACTTATTTTTGTTACTTATGATTGTTTTGTTTCTTTTCCTCTAGAGACGAGCCATTTCCTTCCAATTCATCGTGAGGCACCTGCTTTTGTTGAACAGGCTACAGAACAAGAAATTCTTGCCACTGGAATCAAGGTACAAACTTTTTTGCACTTCCTTGCTCTGTATTCCTCATCCATGTTTGCATTCAAGAAAATATAGTTGCCATATAAGATTATTCTGGAGGACATCATCATAAATCAATGTAGTATCATATGATTCCCTTTTCTTTTCATCTTCAGGTTGTGGATTATTTGGCACCTTATCAAAGAGGAGGAAAGATTGGGTTGTTTGGGGGAGCTGGTGTTGGGAAAACTGTGCTTATTATGGAATTGATCAACAATGTCGCTAAAGCTCATGGTTTGTATGAAATTTTTTGATGACAACCGTTGTTTGTTAGTGTTTTATTTGCATTTATTACATCAATGAAGTTGTTTTTGTCAGGTGGTTTCTCTGTCTTTGCTGGTGTCGGGGAGCGTACTCGTAAGGGTAATGACTTGTACAGGGAAACGATTAAGAGTGGTGTGATCAAGCTAGGAGAAAAGCAGGTCTTTGTTCTAGTCTACTTCATGCTTGTTCAATTAGTGTGTTGTATTCTCGCATCTGAAGTTTGGAGTTCTCACTATCAATTTCTGTGTGGTAGAGTGAAAGCAAGTGTTCTCTTGTTTACGGACAAATGAATGAGCCCCCTGGTACTTGTGCTCGTGTTGGGTTGATTGGGTTGACAGTTTTTGAGCATTTCTGAGATACTAAAGGGCAAGATGTGCTCCTCTTTATTGACAACATTTTTCGTTTCACCCAAGTAAGCTTACTGGAACATGGACATGAGTTAATTTCTTGTTATGCATATGCATGTTCAGAAGATCCAAAGTTTCCTAAGCCAACATTTAGGAATGGATGTTCTTAGTGAAGATGATAAGTTGACTGTAGCACGTGCTCGGAAGATCCAAAGGTTCCTAAATCAGCCTTTCCATGTTGCCGAAGTTTTCACGGGTACACCAGGAAAGTATATTGAACTGAAAGAGAGTGTAAACAGTTTCCAGGTAAGGGATCAACAAGACTTGATTATATTTAACATACTTTTTATTATTATTGTCATTAACTATTTGTTTATAACCTGAGGACGAATCTAGTGATTAGACTTTTAGAGTCTTTATATACTATGCTAGTAGATCAAGAAATTAGAGAGTGAACATTTTTTTGGTGATATTATTAAGGATTTTGTGGATGACCCGGATCCTAAACAGGAACATATGGTAGCCTTGATTAGTGATGCAGGCACAGGTTCCAAATGTAGGGTTTTACCTTTCATAATCATTAAACAACTGCATGGGCAGTTTTTTTTATAATGTTGAGGTTGCATGCCATGTCTTGATTGCATGCCAACTAGGCTAGGCAGCAATCAGGCAATAGTGCGAGCATTATTCTATTTCGTCTAAGATTTTTTTTTATTGTTGTCTTCTTGCTTGGTCATGCCCTATTGATTTTGGATTTTTCGTAATTAATGGTATTTGCTCGTAATGGAAAGTGAATGAACTACTGACATTTAAATTAGTGAACCTTTGTGAAGAATTCTATGTTACCCTATTATATGATGATTCATTCTGTGCAGGAATGTATCACGCATGCTATGGCTTTTAGTTATCACATTCTAATTTTTGTTCTCAAATGAGATAGAGAATCATCACATTGTGCTACAACACTTAGCATTTCTTGATGTAATTTGTTTCGTTGACTTTTTATTCAGATATGGATGGTTCTTATGTCGGCACAACGTTTCCCCATTTGTACTTAATGATATACCTGCCAAGCCAGTCCAGAATTATGTGCCCAGGGTTATTGGTTTCAAATTGCACAACAGATCTAGATGGCAACCCCTATTGATGTTTACTGTCCTTAGAGGACAATAAGGCTTTCTTGCAGCTTTATTATCGAAAATTTTGCCAATGTGATAGGTTAGTCGGGCAATTGGTTACTTGATGTATTTTATTATGAATTTTTGGGCTCGAAGAAATTAGACAGGTTGCTGGGAAGTCTATAATTGTTAATGTGATATACAGGCTTAAAGAATGTTGAAAGCCGTCATGGTACCATTTTGAAAATGATGGCAAGCAAATTTAAAATGATGTGGCATTCAATGATTTACTGCTTATTAAGCGAGATTGCTGCTCAAGCATTAAATTTTGTTTACTTCAGCCCCGATGCAAGAAATGCTTCTTTCTTTCTTTAGGTGGTCACGCCTATTCTGGCAGTAACCCACATGCCAAGTTTTAAGTGGTCTCATCTACTCTGACATGCAAAAATAGATACCACAATAATGTAGTAGTTATTACATGGTTACAAGAGTTTTACTCAACACGTGCAAGGTCTGTTCACTCCTAAGCAGAGAATTGACATTGTATGCTAATTCAGACATGAAAGATTATTGGATATCAAATTTATTCATGAACATCTTTTTTTGATAGGTTGAAATACTATTGTAGCATATTCCTCTTTGATTATGTACTTATATTATTTTTTCCCCCCTCTATTTTAGACTAACCAACTGACTTGAATCCACTTTATTTGGTATCCTTGATAGTTTCCTTGAAGTTTAATGTTAACTCTTTTACCTTGAAAGTTTCCAGAACATGTCTACGTGTGCCAGAGGCAAGAACATTGTTGTGGTTGTTAGTTGTAGAAGGCCATAATTTTGCTACCATTGGATCATCCAAAAGCATGTGCAGTTTTACTGAGTAGCTCATTGTTGCTTGGTAAATTTCTATTCTCTATCTCTCTACTGTATTTATATCTCTGTGTTTATATCTTCTTTTATATATTGTAGGTCGGTTTGAACCTACAAACAACTCAGTATTTTATTAATGAACTTGATGGTATAATTTTCTGGCCAAGCTTTAATATATTGTAAATCGGTTTTTGAACCTGCAAACAACCCACTATATACAATAAAAGTTGCTGCTTGTTCTAGCCAAGCTCTAATATATACAATAAATGCTGCTGCTTGTTCTAGCAGTTTGATATGTTTTTGTATTTCATATGGCAGCAGTACATGAATCTGCATACTATGTCCTCTGTTGCAGATAACTACATTTTAGATACTCGTGAAATCAATACAAATACTCTTTTATAGTCGAATAGCCAACACCCCCCCCCCAAAAAAAAAAAACACACACAAACAATAATATTCATTGAACTAAAGTTGTTGTGCACTCAGGGAACCGATACACGAAGCATCAGTTGCACACAAGATACACATATAACATACTGAGTTTGCTACTGCAGTCACACCATATTGATTTACCACAAAGTTGCTCGAGCTGTTATACATTCTCTGTTGATGCCATACTCTGTAATTAGAAAAGAATCTTCATTGATTTAACCACAAAGTTGATATTGAATCCAATTATTTGCATAGATGATGAATTTATACGAGAGATCATAACCCATCAAACATGACATTACATATTTGTAGCCTAATATTTTTACCTGGCTAGACCATAGTTACCTTTTTATAGCCCAACAGTTTTCTTCTCCAGTATTATGGTGCTAACTGAGAATGTTGACATAAGGTTTACCACTGGTCATAAACTTTTATTAATATTTATTTGAAAATTGTTCTCCATATCAGACCTTATTCTTATTGAAATGGCTTAGTTGACATTGTATTTCTTCAATTTTTAATAATGGCCATAATGTCCTTGATTTGATTTGGTAAAAGTTCTGATCTTCTCAGTCATCCAATTTACCATTTTGGAGAAGAAAATTAAGGTTTAATTTATGGTCATGGAATCAATTTTCCATCTGCATAGACTTGTATGATTTATATCACACATAAAATGATCCGAGTTTGAGAAAAGGAAGGCATTTAGTGAAATAAAGTTAGCTGGCTTGTTTGACCACAATGGGACCATTATTTGCTATATTGGCATCTTGCAATGATCATAAACTGGAACTGGTAGATTCATGTTGCCTGAATGTTGCAGAAAAAGTTAAAAAATGAAATGACTTATCTACGGCCTTTGGATATAGGATGTGCTTATGTTTTTTAATTTCTTCATGCCTTGTCTAGTCTGATATGCACTATCTGTTTTTAAAAGCGACAATGATGATCCTTATCAGATTGCTAATTTCCATTTAAGAATAATGTTTGGCTTTCTTTTTCCTCTTCCGATGGCGTGGTGGCTCAGCTGCAGCCAATTTGTTAAGATTTACGCGATTTGGAAATATTTATATTCTGATGGAATCTTTTTTATTCATTTATTCTTTCTTTTTTTTATCAATATGGGATAATGACAACAATGAGAATTCTCATTGAGTGAATCTCTATTGTGATGGCGAGGCATGTTCCTCGAGCCATTTGTCGATCTGAGCCTCTTATCAGTATTCTTTCTTTCGACTTATTTGGGTAATCTAAACTGCTAGCGCAGCAGTTATATAATTAGGAAGTATTTAAATAGGTTGTATCCGTCACAAGGGCTATAAGAATCTATATTTATTTATTTTGATGGATTCTCTCTTTATTCATTCGGTCATTGCTTTTTTATTTTGATGGAGATCTCTTTATTCATTCAGTCATTGCTTTTCTTATTTCTGATGGAATTTCTGAGTGAATCTCTATTTACCTTCTGTGATGGTGAGGCATATTCCTGAATCTGTGCTTTGGCGTATTGGATCATGGGTAAGTGCCTTGCATTTGTAGGCAGTAATCTTTATATGATAACGGTTTTCTGATGTGTATCTACAGAGGGTTCATTTTGTAAGAAATGTGTATGTGCAGCCAATGTACAGTTTGACAGGTATCTGCAGAGAGGTTTTCTGAAGTTTGTCTTCATATTTGTTTGAAAAATCAATAATTTTGTTTTTACTACCTTTATTTGTAGGGTACAGTGTTGACTTTTGAAGGGATATACAATGTTGGCTTTTGAAGGGATGTCACTATTTGGTGTTTTTTGGTGAATGTTTCAATGTTTTGAGGCCGGTTGCCCTAAAAGGGAAAGATGTATATATTTTTGGATTTTGAAATGTAATGATGATATGTTGGTGAAACAAAAGTTAGAAAAAGAGTGATATATTTTGAAATATAATTAAGATGGTGTGATATTTGGATATTTTTAATAAAATATTTCAAATGTTAGTTAAATTTTATATTTTTGTTGTCTCAGGAAATTAATATGCTTTTTATTACGCATTGAATTATAAGCATTGACAGGTGATATATATGTGTGTGAATAACCAGAACAGAATGTTAGAAAGTGTTATGCATAGGTTCTTTTTTATAACGTTTCATGTACATTTTATGAATAGTTTCAAAACCAGATCATTTTAGCAAGAGTTATGTATATGTATCTTAGTCATAACGCTTTCGGACATATATGTTATATATAATGATAATATTAATGTCGTTTTCAAATTTTGTGCAATATAAAATTGACTCAATAATCTCGTTTCTTATTTAAAAAAGTGTCATATAAGTGTACATCATATATAACAATTTTTCTAAACTTTTATAACACGTGTTCATGACGGTTGCCTACTTCAAAAAACCATCATAAATTGTCATATATGGCAGTTTTTATCCGTCATAAAAAGACATTTTTCTTGTAGTGAAACCATATTACAATTCAAATATTACAATCCAAATTGAAATAAAAGTTTCAAAACTCAAAAGATTAATCTTCATCTCCATCTTCGTCTCCATCTCCATCTTCTTCTTCTTTTTTTCTTCTTCCTCAAAATCTCCTTCACCTATACCTTTAGGGACGGAATAATAAACTATAGTCAGTATGGACTCACTGTATAAGTAGAAATGACATCCAAAAACATAAATAGAAGTATCAAAGTGAGCGCTAGCATTAGAACGTCAATGTGCACAGTGTGTGTTCTAAAATAAAAGTATCAATATGCACACTGCAGGTTCTAACATTAGAGTATCAATGTGCACAGTACGGGTTCTATGATACGAACCTATTTTGTATCAATCACTGAGTAGAGAGTACACTCTCCATTTAGTATCAGTGCAAGTATCAGAGCATCTAGTAGTAGAATATCAGTGCAATATCAACTATTATCTAGAGTAGCTTTGATTAAAGACCATGTGCTTCTGTCCTAGAGTGTTTAATATAAAATATAGGGGCTAACATGTGTTGTTATATCCTTAAGCATCAGAGAGTATAAATGCGTATGTATGTGTCCTTCACATATTATGTGAATAAATGTGTATATATGTGTATGGATAGCTAGATCAATTAGTAACAAAGTTTATATGTCTATGGATAGCTTTGATTCAAGAACATATTACAAAAATCCAGCATGGATAACTAAATCAGTTAGTAGTAGAGTATAAATGTGTATATATGTGTCCTTCTGTAAGCCCCCCTAAATTTTTGGGATTTATTTTTGAATTTTCTAAATGAATTATTTTCGATAATTTATTTTAATTTAATTAATTTTGATCATTAAATGCTCTTTACCATGACTCTGATTTCTGGAGCATCAGGGATGCCAGTTTCGGAAAATTTCTTCTTGAAGTTTGTAGTAGACGGGATTATCTTTAATTTGATATATCATGTCTCACTCGAACTTGTTCCCTTGTGCTCCAATTGCTTCGCGCAACTTTCAGGTCAATTTAGAATAATTTATCGTCTGTCGTAATTCCTGAGTTAACTTCCAACTTAATTTCTAGGCCTGACATCGGTCCAATCCAGTCGACCCAATATATGGCCCTGGCCTATTTTGAGTCTACTATGCACGTGCCACTTGTGTGCCATCAAATTGATCTCCCTTTTGCTCACGTTTCATCCATGATTTTAATTGGTTTAAATTTGTTATTTTAATTAAATCTTGGCTCCAAGCTTGTCCAAACTTAACCCAACACCCAATCCAATTTGGTGTAGACCCTATCATGTCTACCCATACACCCCACAAAATTTTCTCTCTCTTTCCTACTCAAAATATCTATTTCTCTCTCCTTGTATATATATATACACATATATATATATATATAATATATATATATATATATATATATATATATATATATATATATATATATATAACTTACTCTCTCTCCTATTATCACACACACACACACACAACCCCCCCCATCACCAGCACAACACCACCACCATCATTCTCACCATTATCATTATCCTCACCATCTTCATCACCATTAACCATTACCCCGAGCACCACCACGAGTGCCACTGCCGCTGGCTGGACGCGTCGCTGCCGCCACCGCAGCTGGCTGGCCGCGCCGCCGGCGCCACCGCTGCTGACTGGCCGTGCCGTTGTCGCCACTGGCTGGCTAGAGTAGCATAACAGCAGCCAGCAGCAAGCAGCACAGCAGCAGCAGCTACAGCAGGCAGGCAGCAGCACCGTGCGCCGCCGCGGCCGCCGTCGCCGTCGGCGAGCCCCGTCCAAGCTGCGTACGACTCCGGCGAACACCCGGGCAGGCCCCCATGGCGCGTCCCCTCGTCCCCGGCGCAAGAAACGCCCGATTTGTGCGTTTTGCACGGAATCCCGTCGACGCGCGCGCGGACAGATTTCAGAAAGTACGCTTCGTCGAAGCAACTTCATACGCATTTTTTGGAAAATTCGACTGTTGGATCGGCGAAATCTTTGCTCCGTCACAATCTCGGTATATAGCTCTTCACTCCTCTCAAGTTTTGTTCATTAATTTTGTAGTTTGATACATCAAAACCAGCCACCAAGTTGACTGTTTAAATTGTATAAGTTTTGGACAGTTTTACGGAGCCAACTTCGTCGGCTCGTATCTCTACCATCGTAGCTCTGTTTGGTGTGCTACTAGTTCTTATGTGCAGCTGGTATAACCCTCTTCCTGCCATTTCAGTTTCGTTTAATTATGAGGTTGTTTGGTTGGTTGAATTCAACGTCAAAGTTGGCCGTCCGAATTCGTAATTTCTAAGTTATAAAATCCCAATTTTGAACCCAGGACTTTGGATTCAATTTTTGACACCACCAGTAGACTCGTGGCATCGTTCTGGCAGGTTTTCATATACAGTTTGCTAGATTTGGAGGATGTAGGCCCTGACACGCATTTTGGTGCAATGTAGGCCCCACGGTCCGGGTTAACGAAACTTTTTGAGATCGGCTCATCGGAATCCAATTCTGGATATACCGTTGAGTTCGTATCATTATTCTAGACTCGTTGACATGTAATTTGCTGAGTTTTATTGGCTTCGACACACATTTTTGTGCAAATCGAATTCCAATATCCGGGTCAACGGGCCATTTTGAGATAGGCTCATCGAAATCCAATTACAGATATACCGTTGAGATCGTATCGTCATGCTGGATTTGTGGACATATATTTTTGCTAGGTTTTGAGGACTTTTATTCTAGCATGCTTTTCGGTACAAAGTGGGTTCGACACGGACACCATTTAACCCGAAATTACCTTTTTGCTCCTGTGTCCAAATTTGGACTTATGGATAGACTATCCTAGCTAATTTGACCATTTTGGACATGTTGATGGTGGTTGTTTCACCATCCGACAACATCTGTAGGTTTTTGCCCTATTATTATAATCTTTCTCCTTTTGTTGTATTTTGAGATCCATCGATTCCAGTAATTTCATAACCACTGAAATTGATATGTTGACCCTGTAGATGTTTATAAAGACTAGCCTTGACCCTGTTTGACCATGGTCGACTACTTTGACTGAATGTCGAAGTAGAGTCAACATTTGACCTAGTTTAACCTAGAGTTGACCAGAGTTGACTAGAGTTGACCAGTTGACTAAAAGTCAACCATTGACCCAGATTGACCTAGTTTGACTTGCTTTGACGTGCCTTGGCCTAGTTTGACTTTGTTAGGCCTAATATGACTTAGATTGACTCTGTATAATCTAGTTTGACTTTGTTTGACCTAGTTTGACTTAGTTTGACGTGCCTTGACCTAGTTTGACTTAGTATGGCTTGATTTTACTTCCAAATCCTTATATTGATATAGTATTCCATCTATAGGTCCTCGAGGCACTGTTCTTGGACTCAGTCGACTTATCCATCACATCACAAGCGAGTACGTTCTTTGATAATATTTCTGTTTTATGATATCGTCTATGTTTCTTGTATTTAGTATAGATATTCTTGTTCTCTTGACACATTATTCACACGGATTGATATTTATCTGGATCTCGTCATGAGATGTTCTTTCTTATATTATTTGGTACATCTTATGCAAGTCTTTCTTGTTCCTTGTGCATGGTATAGACACGATTCCTGCGAAGGCTAGATACCCTCTCAGAGAATCACGTGTCATGATATGTCATGGTTGGATCCACTATACTAGTCGGGGACGGGGAGTACTAGTATAGATATGTGGTCATTATCCGCCTTATTTATTCTTCTAGACCTTGTGAATGCCAATCCTACACTCCACGTATGATTGGCTAGATCATTAGACCTTGTGCTGACCTAAGCCGGCCACATGTTGAAACTAGTACTCACACACTTAGATAGATGATTCTTGATTCTTGTACATGCCATGATCAGTTTTACTTGCCTTGTTCTAGCTCTAGATTTACAGCTTACCTTGCCATGATATTCATATGTACATTTCGTGATTCCTTGTATATTCTCTCTATTTACTGCTATATTTTCAATATCGTCTAACTAGAACTGTTATTTGAGATTTGTGCTCGTTCCATCCTGACCAGATATGTTGACAATATTTTAGGAGTAGTTGTGCCCTCAGTATTGGACTATAAGATGTTGCTAGCTGGGGTGGTTCTCGGTATTCTTCACCGTGAGTTGTTTCTCAGGAGTTCTAGGTCTGGTAGTTATTTAGTTTGTTATTGTTTTCATCTGTTTTATTCTTATCTCATATGTCCTTGTAGATTCTAGTTGTTCTAGTGATATTGTTATTATTTCTTGTCTTATCTTCCTTAGTTTTTGTGATGTGATAGGAGTACCTTTATAGTTATGGATCTTTAGATGTTGTAGTTAGTATCGGGTTCTTGACAGCGCTATACCGCCGATATTGCGGCGTAGGCTGGGTATGGCCCACGTATTCGTACCCGTATATCCGGGTGCGGGTCGTGACACCTTCACATATTAGAGTATAATTATGTATATTAGATTACGGAATCGTCAAGAGTAGTAGAATAAAAGAGAGACAAAAATGCAAAGTAGCACCAGTTGGGACTAGCCCCATTTACCTTATTCACGAGGAAAGGAAATCCTTAACCTTCGTGAGCCAATTCCACCTCTAGCTGGTTATTCTTCTCTAGAATCAATTTTTGGTTCTCGGATATAGTTTTCATCCCTTTGAAGACATTCTCAAAGTTTGCACCAACAAAATTGTACAGATCATCAATCTTGTCCTTAGTATTTAGGGTTCCATATGTTGATGGTTTTCCAAATGTTGGTGGTTTGCTTGCTGCTGCTGCCCCTTTCCCAATCATTTGAGTGAAGGTTAATTTTCTCATGGGTCCTTTATTTTTAATATTAACATCCCCTGCTAAGCTTGGGACAGAATGTTTACTAGCCATTGAGCATACAAATCTCCCGAAAGGGAGGGCTGTCCTTGCAGTTGGTTTTCTCACGAGGTGCATCATTCTACTGAACATATAAGAACCTATATCCATACCTTTACCCATCCTTTTTTCTTTTCCATACAATAAAGAAATTTTACTCTCTCGTGATGGATGGAAAACTCATGTCCAGTAGGGTTAAGTGTTTGAGATACGTAGGCATGCAATAATTTATACAAAAATTTTAATTGACCTTTGTATACATTTTGTAGGGTCTTGGTACCCACTGATACACCTGTAATCTCATGAATTGCATCCCTCATAGAAATATTATTAATATCTTTTATATGAAAATCAGGAACTGGATCAAATCCATAAAATTTATTGATGACGGCAGCATTTACCCTTATCAGTTTTCCTCTCAAAAATATCAGTTGTTTTTCCTCTTCTTTTTCTTCAATTTCAGCCCTAAGATTTGAATAAAATTATCTTACTATTGTTTGAGAGATTTTTTCAAGACAAGATTTGTTCAGTTTCTCCAACTGATAGAATTTCAATATATCCAGGAAATATTCGTCTTCGACATCAGCCATCTTAATTGATCTTTTAGGCATAACAAACTTTTTTTTGAAATGTCTATTATAAGTCTTCTTAGATTTAGAGTTTGTAAATTTTTTTACCTCCTCGCCATCCTTGGACTTATTTGATGATAGCGCTTCCTCTTCATCTTCCTCTCCTAATGAGGATTTAGAATCCTCAGAGTACTCTGACGACTCTGTATCCGTTGCCATATTTGCCTTCGCTTTATTATGCCTTCGATCTTTATAAGTTGAATCTTAGGACTCTGTTTCGAAGATAGATTTTCCCTTCTTTGTCGTTCCCTGTGATGTTTTAGCTTTTTTTGCAGGTGGGTTGGCTGCCTCTGGCTCATAATCATCTGATGCCTTTTCCGCTGACGCCTCTGCCGATTCTGTCGCTACCTGGGGCACTGTCGCCGCCGCTGTCGCTACGCCGTTGCTGCTCCCATTGCGGCCTTTGCTCGGGCGGCCTCCTCTGCCCTAGCGGCCTCCTCTGCCCTTTTGGCCTCTGTCCTAACAGCCAAAATCTTGGCTTTCGTCGCCCTTGCGACCTCTGCCCTTCTGGCGTGTATCGCATCCCTTCGTGGATTCTTTCCCTTTGGAAGTCATTTCATCGGCAGTATTTTGATAATTTTAAGCAATCCACTACACCAAAATGATAAATTAGGAACACCATACTATTTTCAATCTGGAAAACTTATTTTTTGTACATAGGTTCTGGAACGTACAACAAGCGTTCCAAAAAAGTAAAGTGTTTCAAATATTTAATTATTATTGATAGTTTTTAAATATTAATTTCGAAACATACTTGAACCTATCCGAAAAAATGTAAACTATGTGCATTGTCTTATTACTGTACTCAGCAACACTTAACCCCTTCTTTATGAGAAATTATTAGATGGTCCCGGCTCTCCACGTGGCCATGGTGAATGGTGAGCCCGGCCAATAATTAAATGACACTTGGCTTCAAAATCAAAAACTCACTTAAGATTTAAGCCAAAAATATCAAAAAAAATATAATAGTTTTTTTAAAAAATAACTATTTTTTTGTTTTATATGAAGTAAATTTTTATATTTTTTAATATTATATATATATATATATATATATTATATATATATATATAATATATATTAAAATTTTATCCCAAGTGTCATTTAGTTATTGGCCGGGCTCACCATTCACCATGGCCACGTGGTGAGCGGGACCATCTAATAATTTCTCTTTCTTTATAAAACCTCAAATCTTAGTTTTCTTCTTCATTTTCATCTTCCTCCTCCCTCATATGTCATAGATTGATCTAGGAAACCTAATGTCGTTCAACCCAAAATCCGTTCCCTCTTCCAGGTTCTTCTTCCACGAAAGTCTAAATTCAAGCTAGGGTTTCCTTATTTTTTCTTATTCTAAGGTCTCGTTTGAAAATCTAAATTCAACCTAGGGTTTCCTTTTATTTTCTTCTTCTAGGGTCTCGATTGAGTCTTGCATCATGCTTTATTTAGACAAGGAGGAGGTGAAGAAGGCTTTTATTGAGGAAGGAACGGAGCTGGTCCAGAGCATTGCTAATGCTCTCTTCAGCCTGCCGTCCTCCACTGACTTGGATAGTCCCCCACTAGGCTTCCATGGTAGAGCACGTAAGTTTTTGTGATATAGCCACCATTGCTGTGTGATTTCATGGTGAATTGCTAAATCGATAGCTTTTCTCAAATAAATGTCTGTAATAGTTGAGATGGCAAATGTGGTAGCATCTACGTTGCACAGATTTGAATTAGACACCTCATGATACATACAGATACATCTACACAAAAACATCATCTATATTGGTGTGTCCTAGTGTATTTTGGAGTACCATGTGCAACACGACTCAACATGGGCAAAGAAAATATTTTTTAGCATTCGTGCTTTCTAGAGTAGCATTCTTTTTATTCTTGACTTTGTGGGGGTATAGTTAATTATAGCTACTAGTGTTTTGTGGGAAGGCATGATACCACAAGAAACATACTTATATATGACAATTTTTCTTGCTCATAGATATGTTCTGTAATAAGGAGGTTAATTAGGTAGGTTTTGCTAGAATTAGAACTAATTTGATAAAGAGGACAAGTAGAGACTATTATGTTTGAACTAGCTATATGATTTATATCTTTGTTTTTCTTTATAGGTACCAGATACTTGATCGTATTTACATTTATATAGCCTTGTTTTCCTAGAATATACCCTAGTTTGTGTTCATTATTGACCTATACCTTAAAAAGGGTAGTTTAGAACAGTTACAGATGTATCAATAATTGGCAACTTTTTAATTTAATTTTAAACTTCCGTTTGTGAAATTATGTTTGTTTATTTGTCTACTTGGAATAAAGTGAGGTGTGTGGAAATACTTATGAATGAGTTACCAAATGTTTGCAGTTATTGGGTTTTTTGTTCTCTTTGAGGATGACAGTGTGGAAACTGCAAAATTTTTGAAGTAGTGTAATGTGAAGTTCATTTCGGTGAGCATTTCATCTAACAAAACTTCATACACTCATATCATTTTCTTTTTGGTATCATCCTTTGTCAAATTTATCCATGGTATCTGGAGTACAGATTAGCAAAAACATAAGACACTAAGACAGAGTTGTTGGACTCGAGGCGTAGGATCAGCTTGAATAGATCATGGGTTACGCTCACATACATAGTGATTAAAGTTCGATGAGAGTTTGTGCGTCTCTAATTTAGGTACATGCTATATATCAAACTTTTTGCCTACTTTCCATTCCAATAGAGTACAAACTTACATGCTTGTAAGACTTGTTTATTTGTTGGATCACTTGGCACTTTTTTGCTTTCCGAACTCTGTTAATTTTTTTCTTCACTTAACATGATTTCTAATAGGAAAGTAAATCACATACGGCATCACCAAGGGCACAATATAATATATTAAAGGGAAAAAGGAAAGACTTGGTTGATATAAAACTATTTTGTTATCCTGGCCATATTGCAAATAATCATTTTTTAGAAAAATGGGAAGTACCAACTTGTTCTGTTAATTATAGATGGTATTTGAACTTTCAATGTGTGTAACCTTATTAAGCATATATGTTTTCTCATTTTGAACTGAACAATTTGACTTGTTGAAGAGATGGACTTTAGCTGGAAAACTTGAACCTCTACCCTCTTAGTTAGGGAAATTGTTCTTAAAGAGAATTTGATTCTTGATCAAGAAGTGGAACTAATGTCAGTTATTGGAGGTGGTGGAATTCAAAATACTTTCCGAGGCTAAAGTTGCTTACTTGGTGATATCTATCTATACATGTTTTAGAGCTTACGATATTAAAAATCAATAACAGGAATTAAGCTTGAATGAACTAAACCCACTATATTTAAAAGATCTATCTAAATAACTTTAACAAATGACTGACACCACTCCCCAACAACCTTTGGCTTGAAAAGCTCAACTACCTATGGCTTCAGAAGCCCAATATTATATTTAAAAGATTTCTATCTAAATAACTTAACAAATGACTGACACTACTCCCCAACTAACTTTGGCTTCAAAGGCTCAACAGAAACTTGACCATCTTCCACCTTTCAGTGGGAAGACCAGCCATATATGTCATGTATACTTTAAGAAGCCTAGGCTTCGATGATGATCAGGTTGCCATGTATTAAAGGTTTATAATTGTTTTTGTTTTAAGAATAGTGTATGTTTTTTGTACAGTACATGTTTGTGCTTCCTTGTGAAATAGAGATAGGGACACTACTCACGATTAAACCTGTTAAGTTTAAAGAAATGGAGAGGTCAACACGATACCCATGACCTATCCATGCTTACCAACAGATCATGAGCCATTTTGTCGTGGATGATTCAGAATCCTGTCCTTTGCAGTCGGGAAATCGATTTGTACTCTATATCTTACCTTTATTTGATAAGCTATCTATGTTGTGATATTTAATAGTATTTCCAT
Organism: Iris pallida; assembly: GCA_029216955.1. Taxonomy (NCBI): domain Eukaryota; kingdom Viridiplantae; phylum Streptophyta; class Magnoliopsida; order Asparagales; family Iridaceae; genus Iris; species Iris pallida. The sequence goes on along the minus strand of JANAVB010043242.1, from coordinate 6,074 downwards.
GATACATTTTAGTTCTTTATATCTGATACTTATAATGCCATATTTTTATGAAGATGATAGTTAGAATAGATAATGCTATTATAGCCAAGTTGACTTTATATAAGTTTTCGTTTGGTCTATCCTCCATAAGCTTAGATCCGTAAAGGATACATCATTTCTTTGAAGAAGCCAATTTGATAATATGCGAGGAATTGAACTTGAACTAATTTGTTCATTTCCCATTTTTGATAGATTGATACTATTATTGATTTAGTAATTTTTTTGTGAAAGTTATTCAGATGATAACCTTGTTTTGGGCTGCTTTGAGTACCATGTAACCAAATAAACTTGATGTCAATATGTGGATTCCTACATTACTAGCAAACTGAAAACTCACTTTCCTTAAATGTTTGGTAGGCACTGAAGGAAAGGATCTTAGATCGCGAAGGTCAAAGGCTCTTCCGGCAGATAATTAATGCTGTCTATAAGCTATTGTCATGATAAAGGTGTTTACCATAGGGACTTGAAGGTAATCTCAGAATACTTGATAAACAAGACTGAATGGTAATGTAAACCATTGTATTGGTTTTTTAACTTGATAGATCTATGATTTTAGCTGTGCTAATAATGATTACTTGTTGAATTTGGTTACTTATATGCCATGTATAATGTTCTGTTGGTGAAAATTGTGTTTGTGTTTTCAGGAGAGAGGGTTTTGGTTGGGACAAGCAATCGCAGCGGTGGCAACAAAGTGTTAGCAGAAGCTGAGAACAAATAATCAAAATCTTCTTCGAGCTATACCAATACACTTCTCTGGTTAACCAGGTATTTCATTCTGATTTCTAGGAGATGTCTTTTTTAGTGTGGTCAAACAAGCAAACAACTACATTTGTAATAGCAGCAATATCAGATGCAGGAGCAGTTGCAACATCAATTAGGCAACAGAAAAAAGCAAACAGCAGCAGTAAAGATTACACAAACAGCAGTAGCAATATATAGGAAATGCAGCGAGAGTGTGTGCACAGTATACCATGTACAAATGGAGGACTTGTGTTTAGCATTTGTGTTTAATCGAGTGTGGTGTGTGTGCGTTAGAAGTGAATGTCCAATGCTCATGTAGTTAAATTTAGGTTGTACAAGTGTGATCAACAAACTTGCATTACTTATCAGGCATGTAGTTAAATTCAAGTTTCAGATGCTTAGGGAATAGGGAAAATAATTGGCCCCTGAAGAGTTAGTTAAGTTACTAAGACAGACCTGCATGAAGTTTCTAGTATGAGCTTAAGAATTTTATTTTCCTCTAGAAGTTGTATAATTATGAACATAGACTGAGATCAAGCTTCAGTATGCAGCACGTAAAAGCACTAACTAATGTGATGTAGGACAGGACACAATCAAGTAGGAACATTCAATTTTGAAAGAAAAGTTGTTTTCTTTATAACTTACGTTCTAGGTAGGATTTTAGTTTTATTGGCATTTTAACTCGAGAGAAGTAAAATGCTGGAATTTAACTCTTAGTTAGGATGTCTCGAGTAAAGAGAATTCTATTTAGATATTTAGGTTTAGTTTCTTGAATAACAACTACAGTTCTATTAGAGAAGTGATTTATGGCTTATACATAGTTGGGTATGGAACTGTATTGAATGGTTGATATTCATGGAAACTCAAGTGAATGGTGAACTACTAATTCTTGGTGTTGTTCCAAGTTTATTGGTGAGATTGAAAGTAGTTAGTTAACAGTAGAGTGATTCCATTGTTACCTGGCGATATAATATTCTCTGTCTTCTGCGACTACTAGAATGATCTTTCAAGGTTGATGTCCATCATTATGTCTAGAACAATACCAAGTAGATAGCAATTGGATTGACTGAATAGCTATCGTATACAAAATTATATGGACGAAAAGATAAGCTAAATCAGGTGTATATAGGTTGATGTCCGTCATTACATCTAGAACTTAGCTTGTTAGCTTAAAACAAGAGTTATAATCAAGCTGGGGACAAGTGCTTATGAACAGAGAAAATAGTTGATATCTTCATCTGTCTGCTAGCTTGCTTTCCGGATGAGGGTGTCATCATAACATAATAGTTTTTTGGTTCATTATTTTGAGTTGTTTGTTGGCAGTTGGACTGAAATGTACAGTCTATCTTATTCTCCAAATTCTTTATCTAGTAGATTTTGGTTCATCGCATCCTTTAATTTTCTAATTTTTTTTATTTTAACTTAAACTTGTTTTATAATGTTGCATGCAGATATTGCTAGCCGTCGTTGTTCAACTCTCCACCATTTAGTTAGAGAATATCTTTTGGGATTATCTGTCAGAGAATCAAATTTTTGAACAAATTATCTTTATGGTCAGAGCTAGATTTTATAAATTTTGTAACATTTATTTATATGTAATTTTGATGACATTTTATAAAAAATAATTTTTGGGATACATTATTAGTTATTATGTATTAATTAGGTTGACAACTCTTGTTAATTTTATGGATCTCTTGGATGTTGATTCATGGGATATGTAAAAAATCTTGTAGCATGTATTCTATTGGTCAATTTACGAATCGTTAGATTTATGTTTCAAATTAAAAATTGTATGTAAAATTAAAATTTAAAATAAATATATAGGGACATTAGTAAAGCGTTGCAATGCAAATTAGAAACAGACGCAAATTACAATTAGAAACAGATTCAAAATGTTTCAAATTGACAATTAGAAATATTTGAACAACGTTCCAAATAAACTTTAGGAACGTATTGTATGTGTGCCATTATATAATTTAGCAACGTTTAATAGATGTTCCAAACTTATTTTAGGAACACCTTATATGTGTTTCAAATTCTATATTTGGAACATTTAATACCCGTTCCAGCTAAATTTTGGAACGTTTTATAACCGTTCCAATAATTGCAACGCCACTTTTAGGAACAATTTTTATATGTTCCTAAAAATATTAGGTACATATAAGATATGTTCCTAAATGCCTTTTTTGGTGTAGTGGTCGTTTGGGGAGGATTTGGAGAGGGTTTGGAAAAAAAGAGGAGGAAAAGGTACACTACTTTAAAAACCCTAACAATCGGTTGCTGTAATTAACATCCACAGTAGAACTAGTTTCAAGTACTATATGACATTGGAAAGTGGGAACCTATGAGTAGTGTTGATTCTCAAATTTTTAAGAGCACAACCCTTCGTATTCTGAGACCCAAATTTGAAAAACTAATTTGTATGTACTTGAAAAGAGTATAAGACACTCAAAGTTGTCTTTTATTTTTCTTTGCATATACTTGAAAATAACTATTTACAAAACTAAAATATTGAAATACTAAAAGCCAGATATTGTAAGTACCTAACTACCCCTAATAGAATATATTACTTCTTGTATTGGAATAGGTATGCAGGGAAAATATTTTATTTCCATGGAAAATATTTTTTTTGTCATTTTCAGTAAGGCTGTGTTTGATTGGCTTTTTTTTCCATGGAAAATATTTTATCACAAATTTTCCACCAATTGTAGTATTTGGTAGCTTATATTTTCCATGGAATTATTTTCCAAAAAGCCATGATTTTCCATATTTTCTTCTAAAATGGTGGAAAATGAAACTTGTCCAACCCATAGGAAAATATAATTTTCCATGAAGAATAACTATTTTCGTGGAAAATAATGACAATCAAACACCCAAATTACGTATTCCAAGGAATATTTTTTAAAATTCTATGGAATCTTTTTCCTAAGAAAATAATTTCATGTAATTAATTTATTTTCCACATATTTTCCACCTTGCAATCAAACACACAATATTTTATACTGTTTTTGTAATTATCATAGAATGATAGATTTGACGGCAAGAACTTGTCGCTGGCAGCGTAATCAATTGTATGACGTAATAAGACTTGATGGGCCGGCAGCAGAAAGCAAATTTACTTAACAAAATAATAATTTCATTGAAATCCCAGCTTCTTCGCCGGAACATTCCTCGGCGAGGGAGATAAGAGAAGAAAGAAGTAAACTGAACAAAAATTGAACCAAAAAAAAGAAAAGAAGAGGTCCAGGTAGACCCCTCACTGGCCTCGCGAAGGACCTCCGCAAAGTCCTCTAGGGTGCGTAAACCTGCACGATGGAGGAGGCGGTGTAGGCCTTCCCTCTTCTCCAGAGTCTACCGTTCCTCCGAAGTGATCGGCAGTATGTCGAAGTTAGGCGTCGGATCGAAAGGTCGAGCAATGACCTCAAGGGACAACTCAAAGGAGAAGAGAAAGTCAGCAGCCTCGGTGAGCCAGTCCGTTTCTGGCTGCCTCTTTCGTGCCTCAGCGGCCGCATAATTCTCTGGCCAAGGTTCCCAACCTAGAGAATTTTTTGGAGCCATGTTTAATGTGCAACCTACCATATGAATGGGGATACAAGTAGTTATATATACACGTTTCCCTAACCGACTCTTCATATTCCTAATTGGAAACTAGTTGTGATGTTTGGCTTTTACATGGAAGGCCTAGGTTCGAGTCTGGTGTGTGGGTTTTGTAGAATTTTTTCTATTGTTATCATTTTTAGGTGTTATTATATGCTTTTAACAAAGTATGGTACATTAGGACGGGAATGGCCATTCTCCGTGCTTTTATTATGGAGAATGGTCACTCTCCGTGCTTTTAACAAAGTATGTTACATTTAGGACGGAGAATGTTCAAGTATCTCATTCATTTTTCATCAAATGTAAGTCCCAGCTCAGTTGGTTGTGTTGTTTGGCTTTTACAAGGAAGGCCTAGGTTTGAGTCTGGTGTGTGGGTTCTGTAGAATTTTTTTATTGTTATAATTTTTTTGGTGTTATTATAATGCTTTTAACAAAGTATGGCACATTTAGGATGGAGAATGTTCAAGTATATACAAAATATTAATCCTAATTTATTATTTTGAGTCCGATCTATGTAAAGATTTAATGTAATGCAAATCAAATTAACAACCTAATTTATAAAAATTAATAATTCTAAATATAATCAAATTTAATTTCTTCTAATACACAAATAAATCTGAGTATGATTAATCTAAACTAATTTTGAATCCTTTTCTTTTGCAGCTTATAATACAAGAACCTTGTTAAAAATGTGGAAACACATTTTTTGATCTTAGCCAACACATTTAGCTCACATCATAAACATTTATGACGACGTTAAAAAATATTAGATTCAATCATAATCCTATATAGTCTTATAATTTAGCGCACATATAGCCTTGCAATGAATAAGAATCATTTAATATTAACAGTCAGAACAATCATATGACATTTTGTAATCCAACCACGGTTTATCACCTAGTTCAAGTGAATCATCATTTTCCTCCTCCCATGGGTTCTGGTCATCGAAGGGATCCGTTACAAAATCTACCAAACCATGTATGTACTTTAGGTCCCCATCTAGCCGCGCATTCTAGCATCCTCTTAGGTCGAGTACGCGAAGATCCGTGCACTCCATCATGATAGCTCTCAGACTATTATCGTCGAACATGCCAAACTTTACCTCGAGGTGCTCGAGACGCGACATCGAAGAGGCCATGGCCATGGCCTCTGACTTATCGGAGGTGTCCTTCTTGAATCCCTTTGATCATGAACTGCGGAGGTGGTATGTTCCTCTTCAGCGTAACTAGATGCTGGCAATGACTTTCGAGGAGTTCGATGCCCTTGGATGTAATGTGGAGGCAGTAGCTGATTTCGAGTTATGTCAGAACCGAAAAAACTCTAAATGTTCCTCCAATATTTTATCACTCACGTTGTTCATTGGCATTCGTAGGACCCTTAAAAATTTTCCACAGTATTATAAATAGTGGTATAACCAGGAAAACAAAAAATCAAAATTAACAACTTGTAACTTATGAAACAAAATAGATTAAAAATATCGTGTACTGACCTTGAGGAAGTAAAGGAGAAGGCCTCTTTGCCGAGTTTGTAAATGGAGAGGGATGTTAGATTTCCCTCACTGTGCGCCACTAGCTTGTTCACTGCCTCATCAATTTTCGAGGTTAGGTTAACCCTGCACCACCACTGGCTCAACTTGACGTCCGACCAAAGCAGGGACAGTAGAGCGCCTTCCACCACGACCGACAAACGAAAGACAA